>CM064548.1:42917948-43119467 GCA_032716605.1 Paralithodes platypus | reverse complement strand
TCTACAACACAACCTCTGAAATATTGAAAGGTTCCGATATAAATACTTGTCTCTCAGAAATGTTATATTTGTACGATGAACACTATGTTATGTGTTTTACTATACTTATTGAAGTTTGACATTCTACTGGTAAAATGTATTAGTGCTATTCATGTCTGTAAACTATTACTTATTAGTATATATTTTGTACCAATTAATTCAAGATTAAAATGCCAGCCCTATGGGAGTTATATCTGGGAACTTGGTCGTCTGGTTAAACTAATTGTATAAAAAACAATAAAACAATCAAGATTTAAAGAGGATAAGATTATAAATGGGATACCCTCTTTTAACTTGTAGGTGGAATCAAGATAGAAGGTAAGAGACCACGGTGGTCGTCTGAGGTGAATATATAGTACATACTTATTACGAGGCTCCATGAGAGAGAGAGAGAGAGAGAGTTGTCCTGCTTGAATCAGAAAAATCTCAATAAATACTGGTATTAAATGTATCTAGGTTGAAGGCTCGACAGAGTGTGAGGGAGTACAAAGGAGTACAAAGGAAATCAAGCAACAACAGTTATAGTGACCCTTCTAGGCTGCTTGACCTCCAAAACACTGAGGATCAAGTGTCCAAACAGTGGTCTAGAGTGGGTAAGGGAACATTGGAAAGGGAACTACTACCCTGGAACTAATGTCCATGGCAGGATTAGGAAGTTAGTAGGGAGCAGAGGGGTTAGTAACTGAGGGGGGGATCATATATAGTTCTTAATTTACAAACGCAGTAACTCGCGGGTTTGATGCAACATATTTGTCTCATGCGGACGTTTAAAAGAATCAATGGTGCTGCAGGTCTAATAACGATTCAGGGGAAGCCCATTCTGACAAGGTTTTGACGAACCTAATCGATTGAAGAAGAATTTCTTAGATTCGTGAAGTTAAAAGATTTTCCAATAATTTGCAACCGTTTCCCCTCCATCCTCCCCGCTTGTAATTAGTTGGGGCGATAGTGAAGTACGTCCTACAGTTCATATTGTCGATTCGTTTGATGATTTGGAAAACTTGATTTAAGTCGCCTCTTAATCTTCGCTGAGTTAAAGGAAATAGATTTAAGTTCTCTAAGACGCTCCTCGTATAGTTTTGTTGTTTTTTTAGGCTAGGTATCATTTTGGTAACTCTACGTTGAAACTCGTTCGAGCTTGTTTATAAACTTTTTGGTAATAAGGGCACCAGGATTGAACTAAGTATTATCCAGAAGAGGGGCGGAACTAAGGACTTGTAAAGAGTTAACATAACTTCTTGTGGATTTAATGCTCAAATGACCTGCCTAATAAAGCGCAATCTATGTTTTTGCCTTCCTAACAACTTTTGAACACTGTTGACTCGGTTTTAGGTTACTCGATATTGTTACTCCCAGATCGGTTTCTCTGTCTACACTCTTAAGCTCAGTGCCATTCATCGAATAGTTTGTTTTCTCATTTTGGTATCAGATATGTAGTACTTTACATTTATCCGCATTGAAACTTATTTGCCAAATCTGGGCCCAACATGACAACTTATCTAGATTGTGTTGCATATCGTCAACTTGTTCTTTAAAGAGCACGCAATTTGCAATTTTTGTATGGTCAGCAAACTTTGAGATTGTACAGGTGAGACCCTCATCTATGTCGTTAATATAAATTAGAAAGAGAATTGGTCCTAGTACCGATCCCTGGGGTACCCCGCTAGTTACATTGGTCCATTTAGATGCCTTACCGTTTATGACTACTCTTTGCTTTCTGTCGCTGAGCCAATTTTCTATCCATTTCAACACACCGTCTTGTATTCCATGCGCTTCTAGTTTTAGCAGTAAACTTTTGTGAGGAACTTTGTCAAAGGCCTTTTGAAAATCAAGGTATATAATATCTACAGCTTTACTCTCATCGTAGAGGTTGAGGATATCGTGGAAGAAGTCTAAGAGGTTTGTTAAACAGGAACGTTTATTACGAAAGCCGTGTTGAGTATCTTTAAGTATGTTATTTTCCTCTAAGTGATTTACGAGTCTGTCTCGTATGACCGTTTCTAGCATTTTACATACATCTGAGGTTAAGCTAATTGGACGATAGTTACTGGGTAGGGATTTGCTGCCTTTTAAAAAAATTGGTGTTACGTTAGCTAGCTTCCACTGATCAGGCATAGTTCCAGACTGCAAGGATTTATTGAATAGCAATGTCAGTGGTTTGGAGAGCTCATCCTTAGCTTCCTTTAGAACTCTAGGTGAGATTGTATGAGGTCCGGGCGTTTTTTTACCTTGAGTTTATCTAAACATTTCAATACTTCTCTCTCTGTAATGGTGATATTACTTAGAACATCAGAATTATAAAGTGTAAAATGGAGGGAGAGTAAGAAACTGTTCTGGAAAGAAGTCAAGAAAGTTAGGGAAGGTAGCAAGGGAAACAGTAAGGGTGTGAAAGATAAGAATGGAAGAATGCTAGCCGAGAAGCAAGAGAGAGTCGAAAGATGGAGGGAGTACTTCAGTGAGTTGCTAAATGTAAGGAATGAAGAGCCAGCAAACATAACTGGATATGGTATGGGAGGGAGAAGAAGAGAAGTAGTGGAGGAGGAGGTGGGGATCAGGAGGTCAGAAGTGTGGGAAGCCATGAAAAGAGTGAAGTTGGGGAAAGCACCAGGAACAGATGGAGTGTGTGGGGAAATGTTGAGGTATGGTGGTGAGATAGTGATAGAATGGGTATGGAAAATGTGCAAACTAGCATGGGAGAAGGGGAGTGCACCCGATGACTGGAAGACTGGCATAATAGTCCCACTATATAAGGGCAAAGGGGAAAGAGGAGTGTGTGCTAACCACCGAGGAATATGTCTTCTAAGCGTAGTAGGGAAGGTATACAGTAGGGTAGTGATTGAGAGAGTGAGAGTGAGAACGGAGAAATGGATAGGCGACGAGCAGGGAGGTTTTAGGAAGGGAAGAGGATGTGTAGATCTGATTTTTACCCTGAATTGTGATGTGGAGAAGTATCTGGAGAAGAAACAAAAGGTGTATGTTGCCTTTATGGACTTGGAGAAGGCCTATGACAGAGTGGATGAGAAGGTTTGTGGAAACTACTTAGAATATACGGAGTAGAGGGCAAGTTGCTGAAAGCAGAGAAGAGCATGTATGAGGGTGCAAAGGCGGCAGTACGTGTGGAGAGTGAGCAGAGCGAGTTCTTTGACCTGAATGTTGGTTTGAAACAGGGGTGTGTGATGTCCCCGTGGTTGTTTACTGTATATATGGATGGAGTTATGAAAGAAATACTATCAAGAGCAGTGGATGCTGGTGTATCGCTGAAAAGGGAGGGAATTGAGTGGAAGCTACCTATACTGCTGTTTGCGGATGATACAGTTCTGATGAGTGATAATGAATGGGAGTTGCAGGGTCTGGTAAATAAGTTTGGAACAGTGTGCGAAAAACGGAATTTGAAGGTAAATACGGGGAAGAGCAAGGTTATGGTCTTCGAAAGGGGTGAAGTCACAGAGTGTGAGGTGAAGCTGAACGGTCAGGCTATGGAGATCGTCAACTCTTTTAAGTATCTGGGCAGTGTGTTGAGTAAAGATGGGACTATGGATGAAGAGGTGCGGGAGAGGGTACAACAGGGGAAGAGGGTTGTAGGAACGCTAAAGCAGTAACAAGAAATAGGGTGGTCAGTATGGAAGTGAAGAAGTCCTTGCATGACAGTGTGGTAATCCCGACACTGACTTACGGAAGCGAAGCATGGACGTTGGTTGAGAGACTCAGACCAAGAGTGAGAGCAGTGGAAATGAATTACTTAAGGAGTGCGTGCGGATTACATGGAGGGATAGACAGACTAATGAGGAAGTAAGAAGGAGGTGTGGTGTGGAGGTAGATGTGCTGGAAAGTGTGAAAAGGAACAACTTGAGATGGTTCGGCCATATGGAACGTATGGAAAGCGAGAGAATGACTAAGAGGGTGTACGAGAGCGAGGTGGAGGGACAGAGGGGGAGAGGTAGACCGAATATGAGGTGGAAGGATGGAGTGAGGAACTACATGAACGAAGGCGGTGCTGGTTGGGGGGAGGGGCGTCGACTGACTGGGGACAGAGGTGCATGGGGGCGGTTCGTTCGTGGCCACCCCTTCGGGGATCACGGCGTCAGGCAATAGATAGATAGATAGATCAGAATTATCTATCTGAATCGGCGAGTGTGGGTGTGAGGGAGTGTGGATGTGAGGGAGTGTGGGTGTGAGGGAGTGTGGATGTGAGGGAGTGGATGTGAGGGAGTGTGGATGTGAGGGAGTGTGGGTGTGAAGGAGTGAGGGAGTGTGGATTTTAGGGAGTGTGGATGTGAGGGAGTGTGGATGTGAGGGAGTGTGGATGTGAGGGAGTGTGGATTTTAGGGAGTGTGCATGTGAGGGAGTGTGGATGTGAGGGAGTGTGGATGTGAGTGAGTGTGGATGTGAGGGGGTATTGATGTGAGGAAGTGTGGATGTGAGGGAGTGTGGGAGTGAGGGGGTATTGATGTGAGGTAGTGTGGATGTGAAGGAGTGTGAGTGTGAGAGAGAGAGAGCATACGCTAGATACAGACAGTGAAACTGACTGTGAAAAAATACAAAATAACCATAAGCAAGAGAGGGTACAGTAACAAAGATGAAGGACAATGAATATCCAAGAATGTCAAAGGTGAACGACACAAAGGGGATTGGAGCCAATTTCATAGAGAAATAGACAATATAATGTGATACACACATATACTATGACAAAACAATACCTAAAGTGCGCAAAATATACGATCAACAGCTTGGTGAATATAGTAATATGTACAGATCAAAGGAAGTGCAAGAGAAAGAGTATATTAATAAAGGAACGTTAAGTACAGGATGACATGAAGGAGGAGATAGAGAGTAAGAAGAAACACAAACTACACTACAAATATAATACATAATTATTAATGTTATGTAGTGCCTTAAGAATTTGACTAAATGGATAATCATATTTAGTAGCACTCTTATATAATTATATCAACCGGACAATTGTTTGGCTCACGGCCTTTACATCACTTATCTAAGCTTCAAATTTAGTTCAATCCAAAGTTAATTTAAATAATACATAATAGCAATGTGAGAACCCACAATATTTGCCAGGCCAATAATTGGAATTAATCAATTGCATTTGGAATTAAGCAGAAACAGCCAATCTAAAGATAGTGTATTTAATATTACTCCGTGACTGTAGAGTTACCCATATTGCCCACTGGTACAGTGATTCTTGTATATATAATGCTTTACATTGATGTAAATTGATGACATTTGTGAGTAAATTATGACAGTAACTGTCATAGACTTTAAGAACTTTAATGGTTCTTAATGTCTGTGTTTAAGTTTTGAGTTCTTGTATTCGCATGTACAGCTCAAATAACATAATCATATCAAGAAGTCAGAACAGTAAGTACTGAGAAGCTTAGTTAACCCTTGTACACATAAACTAGCATGTAAAAGTCATCTATTCCTACCAAATAACAAACACCCAAGAAGTATACACCCATACTCATACACCATATACTGTTTAATACAGAGAATATATGAATATGCTGTGATCAATTCAACAATAGTCTATCTATCTATCTATTGCCTGACGCCGTGATCCCCGAAGGGGTGGCCACGAACGAACCGCCCCCATGCACCTCTGTCCCCAGTCAGTTGACGCCCCTCCCCCCAACCAGCACCACCTTCGTTCATGTACTTCCTCACTCCATCCTTCCACCTCATATTCGGTCTACCTCTCCCCCTCTGTCCCTCCACCTCGCTCTCATACACCCTCTTAGTCATTCTCTCGCTTTCCATACGTTCCATATGGCCGAACCATCTCAAGTTGTTCCTTTTCACACTTTCCAGCACATCTACCTCCACACCACACCTCCTTCTTACTTCCTCATTAGTCTGTCTATCCCTCCATGTAACTCCGCACGCACTCCTTAAGTAATTCATTTCCACTGCTCTCACTCTTGGTCTGAGTCTCTCAACCAACGTCCATGCTTCGCTTCCGTAAGTCAGTGTCGGGATTACCACACTGTCATGCAAGGACTTCTTCACTTCCATACTGACCACCCTATTTCTTGTTACTGCTTTTAGCGTTCCTACAACCCTCTTCCCCTGTTGTACCCTCTCCCGCACCTCTTCATCCATAGTCCCATCTTTACTCAACACACTGCCCAGATACTTAAAAGAGTTGACGATCTCCATAGCCTGACCGTTCAGCTTCACCTCACACTCTGTGACTTCACCCCTTTCGAAGACCATAACCTTGCTCTTCCCCGTATTTACCTTCAAATTCCGTTTTTCGCACACTGTTCCAAACTCATTTACCAGACCCTGCAACTCCCATTCATTATCACTCATCAGAACTGTATCATCCGCAAACAGCAGTATAGGTAGCTTCCACTCAATTCCCTCCCTTTTCAGCGATACACCAACAATAGTGTGCTCGTTTATTATATGAGTACAGTTATTTGGTGGCAGTGTAAAATATGGTGCAGACAATAACGGGACTTATTGTAGGTCAGAGTAAAATAACCAATTTATTATTTATAATGGTTTAAAAAAACACCCCTACCTCATATCTCAATCTCTCTCTCTCTCTCTCGCTGTCGCACTCGCTTTCACTCTCTCATATCACATACAGTTACCGTCTGTGACATACATTATGTATAAACATATATCTCAATCTCTCTCTCTCTCTCTCTCTCTCTCTCGCTGTCGCACTCGCTTTCACTCTCTCACATCACATACAGTTACCGTCTGTGACATACATTATGTATAAACATATAAATTTAGTACTACAACTACTACTACTACTATTACTACTACTACTACACACACACACACACTATATAATATAGTTAGTATTTACTGTTAACAAATAGTGACTAACAAGTTTCGCCTGCACCTACAACCATTATATGGAAGTGGACAGCTGGGGGTTTATATGTCGTTCTACTGTAAACTTTAGTAAAATTAGATCGTAGACAGAGTAGAGCGAACATACAACACTGTGTCCCTCCTGCTGTATGTGTCATGATATGAAACACTCACAACAACACACTATTACACCAACAACAACACAGACAAATGAACAAGTAATGACAAATGCAGTCTATGTTGCAGATAAGTTATGTTTACCTAGACGATGGTGGAGGTAATTAATCCTGTAACTCGCAGGAGTTGCTTTACACAGGATAACTGTGTGTAATAATAACAATAATCAAATGAAGGTCTGGTTGATGGTGTAATGAAATTGTTAATAATATGCATTATGGTATGACGCCAGTAATAACTAGAAGCAAGATATCTACTTTAGGTCAAGGCTCAAAAGGTCAGGTGCACTGACATTTTGTTTAATCATGTATATATAAATAATATTTACACAAGGGATTTTTCCTGAAACTTAGATCTGGCAGCTTCATATGTATAATTGTATATTAATTAAATTGACCTTAACCCAAGTTTACGATCCAAAATGGTGTTAGTAAAATCAATGTTCTCTGTTGTTCTCCTCTCCTACCATCAATCTTGTATATCATCAATGGAAAGTCTCCTCCTTCTTTTGTTTACCGTCAGTGAGGGTGGACAGGTGTAGTACACCACTTACCTGGACCTGTGAGGATCAGTGTTCCCGTGAAGCTCCATCAACGGATCAACTTGAAAAGATCTCTCTTTAGGCCGGAGAGAGACGAGAGTGGCTGGGGAGGAGAGGGGAGATATTGTTTGGTTATATTCAACTTTTAGTCTACATGCAAACACTGCTGAGTAAGCATATAATTGCCAAACTTTATTGTGTGTGTGTGTTTCCGCCTCTATTTTACCTCTAGGCGTTTGTTGGGTTACATCTATATATTAAGAAAAGTTAGCCTAGGGATCATGTCACGAATCGGTTATATCTTGGGTGATACATTTTGCTCATTGATTCCAATGCACGATTACAAAGTGATTACGAACTGAAATATGTTATCACCTCCCACGCATCACATCCATAAAACTATAAGTCTTCCAATCCATAATGGGGGGGAAGGGTGGTAATTTGGAGTTACTGTTTACCTGGGATGGGAAGGAAGGAGCACGTAACAATGTGTCAGCAAGTAGAGAAGGGGGAAGTCGTGTCATTGATATATCTAAAATATAACAATAAGCTGTCTGTCACATACAAATGATTGTGAATACCATAATAACAAGCAATTTAGATTTACAAATATTTTTAAAAATATTCATGACTCTCGAGTGTTGATCTGAGAGACGTGTGCAGAGAGGTTACTCAACAGTCCCCAGTGTTCTTGTTTGTTCCCTGCATCAGGAAGTTTGATCAGCATTGACAGTACTTACCGAAACCGGTGACGATATAATAATAATAGGCCAGAGTTAAGCCATGTGTGTAGGAGTCTATCACTTTAAGTCACCTTGAAGGCTCGCTCTCGCCCTCTCTCTCTCTCTCTCTCTCTCTCTCTCTCTCTCTCTCTCTCTCTCTCTCTCTCTCTCTCTCTCTCTTATCTAAGGGTTGATAAGAAGGGGGAAACTGAAATTGAAAAGAATAATGGTTGTAACCATAGTATACTGGCGATGATCAGGAATGCGACAACGGTATGTCAATCCTTTATAGGTGAAAATATATAGTATCTATCTATCTATCTATTGCCTGACGCCGTGATCCCCGAAGGGGTGGCCACGAACGAACCGCCCCCATGCACCTCTGTCCCCAGTCAGTCGACGCCCCTCCCCCCAACCAGCACCGCCTTCGTTCATGTAGTTCCTCACTCCATCTCATAGTATACTGTTTGTAAATAAATTTCATAAGATACAAGGTTTTATAGCCTACATGTTTTTCCCAACTGATGCCAAAACCAACCATACACATTTAAATATTAATGTCACATATCCATTTCGGAATTGACATTACCAAAAGTGAAATATATTGTAAAATGGGTTTGGTGACAAATGTATGTTATATATTATTTCCGAGACACAGTGAAGATGTTATTATTCTTAGTTTTTATTTTCTTCGTGTTTTTACCTTTGTTATATCCGCTCAATCAGGATATATTTATGGGGAAGCTCGTGGTGACGCAAACAGATAAGCTGGCGGCTTTGGTGGAAGATGGTGAATACAATATTGGGGAGACTACCCTTATATATACCATTTTGATATTGTTTTTCTTGATGACGGACTAAAGAAAAATGGAATAAAGACACATTTATTGTACACATGCAATTAACATGCTAATGGTGGTGTATAGTGGTATCTGAAATAATTCTGGTCCAATCGAACGACGAATGAACTCAAATATAAGAAACGGATGCTCAAAACACACAGCAAAGCATGATGGAATTTTAACAGTAATTTACAATGTTTTCGTAAAAGAAACGTGTCCAATCGGGTTATAATATCCCTTTCTCCAGACAGTAATAAGTAAGGCTTGGTGTAGCTATCTATATATCTATTGCCGGACGCCGTGATCCCCGGAGGGATGGCCAAGAACGAAATACCCCCACTATACAATGTTGTCTTGTGGTATTAGCAGACATAAACAAATAGTAGTAGCCGAGGTTTTATGTTAGCAAGTGACTCGTACAGGGATTAAATACTGATCGTTCAGTCAAAGTCATTAGTTACCCTAATAACCTGATGGTATTTTATGAATAGTCACAGAGGGCCAGAAACTCTACGAGTTACTGTGTTAAACAAATAGTATTAGGCACAGGTTATTAGAACCACAAAATAGTTGTCAAGGATGTGTGATAGTAGCTAACTTAAAATTACGTAACGGATGAGCAGAGTGAAGGAAATGTCGAAGTACTGTGTATGTTATGATAATACAATTAAAAGTTACTCAATATGGCAGTTTTTTATCTGACAGTATAATGTGATATTTAACCCTTAACTGTCGGTGCGCAACTTATGTCGTGTGAAATAAATTTGGACTAAGTGGCGGTTCACAACTTATGTCGTGCGCCATTTTCAGCACGTAATGTTGCTGAGAGAGAGAGCTGAGCGGTGTGAGGAGCCGAACAACTGTATGACCGCTCACCACCACCGCGGTGGACCAACAGAAGTGAATCCCACCCTTCCCTCCCCTCTCACACTCGCTACACAGGGAATTATGTAGGGAAATTACCTAATTACAGGGTTTTTGCACTCGTGTTGCACGATCGTTGCAAGAGAACCAGTGGTCGTACAAGGATGGTTTGGGTGTCATTGGAAAGCTCTGTTTACGCCCTTTCAGAGATAGATACTTGTTTTACGCTCTGGGTCTTATTTAGGCATGAAAATGATCACGTAAACAACCCTATTTAGGGTAAAAAAAAAAAAAACTCGCTGGGCGGTACGGTCAAATAGACCACCTAGGCCGCTCGTAAGGGGTTAAGACATGTGAAAATGTCATATGTTAGTCTGTCATCTTTAATTATTCTATATTAAATAATGTAATTGTATTTGACATAAAATATATTATAATGTGGATTATATTCATATTATGGTATACTTAAGTATGATAGAGGGCATTAACAGCCGATATAATTAGATACATACTTGTGTATCATCCATAAGTATGATAGAATATCGTACGAGTCATATTTGTATGTTCATATGTTGTATTATTTTACTTTTGTTATTTTATCATTTGTGTTGGTTTCCTGCCTGGGTTGTTCTGGTGGCTGGAAGTTATTCAATCTGTTGAGTGAAGCAGATGGGGTGAGTCACGTCATAATTTACAAGGTTATTGTTAATTGTTGTTGGGGAGGAACACGGGGAGGCTCTTATATACTCCAGGAATTATATATGTTGTTATTATTCCAGGAATTATATAGTTGATGTGATGAGGAAGTAAGCGATGGCCGTCCATAACCGCAGCTATGGAACGGCCGGAAAGGAAATTAGAGACAAAGGCACAGATGGAGGGATAGAAACAGAAGGAGGGTAGTTTGGAGATTGACGATTTGTGCCAGACTCTATTGAAGGCCTTCGATATGTCTAGTGCAATAGAAAAGGTTTCACCGAAGTCCCGAAAGGAGGATGACCTAGAGTTAGTAAGATATGAAAGAAGATCACCAGTAGAGCGACCCTCAGCCCGTTTTGTACCAGCGACGGCATACAGCCCTAAGTAAAAAAGTGACTACCCAATACCAGCGACAGCTCTCAGCCGTTCTGCTAGTTCTGCAAATAACTAGCTGGAGCTGCTAACATGACTTGGAGGCAATGCTGTGAGTATTTGGCAACACTTCTCATGGTCCCTCTGAGCTACTGCGGGTCGTCTGGATCAGTTACCCACTAACTCTTGAGCTGAGAGGATGTTCTCTCGTTGATTATGGCAAGTATGGTACTGGAGGGTACACTTTTATCTACTATGCCATGATACAGTAGGGTTTAAGGAAGCCATACTAGCAATCTGAGAGTAGATTATAATAAGAGAAATGCTTAAGAAATTTGGAAGCATGAATAGTTAAAATAACTTTAGAGATAAGAGAGATGAGAGTAATTGGACGATTGTTGGAGGGCTGAGAGCGGTCACCTTTCTTTGGGACAGGTTAAATGAGAGCAAACTTCCAGCAAGAAGGGAAGACGTTAGAGGAGAGACAGAGACGAAAGACTTTAACAGCACGGAATCACATTTTGTTAGTACAACAGGAGGAACACCGTCCCGACCGTACATCTTCTTAGTTTAAGCCCAGAGAGGTTAGAAAGTAAATTTTAAAAAGAGATTAGGATATTAGGCATAAGTAGGAGAAAGGGGGGTGGAGAGGGAGGAATATTAGTATTATTATTATTATTATTATTATTATATGAGATGCCGAAGTCTCCAACCAGGGTGCAGAAACACCATCAAGATCAATCCACACATAACACCCGGAGGCACTGGAGAGAGACTACGGCAACTTAGGAAAAAATAAAAACATATAGTGTATACTGTACTGTACATATACACATATTAAACACAGATAACATATTATGCAGTGGAGGATATCAAGCATAAATATAATACAATAAAATAGAATAAAATAAGTTTAAAAATTAGAATTAATGCTGCAAAAAAGCATTAACTCTAGACTTAAAAATGGAGATATTAGCTGAATTGACTAGCTCATTTGGCAACTTATTCCACAAGTCAACCATGGCCGGCACAAAACACCGTGAAAACTGTTTAGTAGAAAATTAACACGGCTCATGGCAAGATCATTAAGATTGCTTGTGAATCTAGTTGCACGAGCCCGGACATAGGGCCCAGGCAGAACCCCATGTAAGGGATGCTGAGGGTTGTTAAAAACTTTAAATAAAAGACTAAGGGCACCAACTTTACGTCGATGACACAGATCAAGAGACAAATGAGGTAGAATAAAACTGATGGAATTTAGCGACCTGTCAAGCAACTTGAGATGGCAGTCAGCTGCTGACAACCAGACAGGTGAGCAGTACTCGAAATGTGGCAAAATAAAAGCATAAAAAGACTTGATAACTGTGGCATCACAAGCAAATGTTTTATAAACCTTGCGAAGCAGACCAATTTTTTTGGGAAATGGAAGAGGAGAAAGAACGAATATGCTTTTCAAAAGTAAGTTTGGGATCAAGAGTAACTCCTAACAAACGCAGAGTATCCACATTCTCAATTTGCTCGCCAGAAACTTGTAGATAAGGATGGGGAGGATCCAAGGTACGAGATCTGCTGATGATAATGGAGTGTGTTTTACTAGCATTAAGTTTCATGCCCCAAAGTTCACACCATGATATAATTTTGGCTAAATCCCTATTCAGAGCAGTAGCAATTACGTGTCGACCTATTGGTGATGCAATTGACGCATATAAAGTTGTATCATCAGCATAGGAGATTAGTTTATTTTCAAGCTCGGAACACAGGTCAGCAGTAAAAATAATAAAAAGCAAAGGCCCAAGGACACTGCCTTGTGGAACACCAGAAACAACAGTAACAGAAGGGGAATGACACCCATCAATGACCACAGACTGAGATCTTTTCGTCAACAAATCTTCAAAGGAATAGCACCAGAATCATTCAAGGTGGAGTTTCTAGCAAAAGTTTGAGTGAAGAGTTCAGCTTTGTCAGAGGAAGATGTGATGGTTGTGCCTTGAGAGCGGAAAAGGGAAGGGAAAGACGACGAAGAAAAATTGTTGGAGATGTTTTTAGCTAGATGCCAGAAAGCTTGTGAAGAGCTAGAGTTGGATAGTTCAGTGCATTTATTATTGTCTTGATAATACGGTTGGCATGCAATATATTAACATAAACTAATAGAGTAGTGGAAATCACAGTGATAAAAAATCGTTATACCGATTGGCATTTCCAATTCCTGAACAATTTGTAACAAATAGTTGTTGATTGAGTATTGGTGAAAAACTGTTTTGGTGAAGTGAACTTTAGAGAGAGATGGTTCAAAGTAGAAATGGAGACTTGGGAGCAAATGTTTTGTACTTTAAAAAGTAACTGTCCAGTCATGGACGCTGCGAGATATTCTAGGACCATGTTCTAGACATGAACACACTTTTAATAAGTAAATAAAAATTGAAGGTATAGTAACGGGCAAAATTTGTGTTTTACCTTTATATTTTGTCTTTCGTTTTGCTTTGCTCTCAGCTTTTGTCCATTATATATGGAAATTAATACTTTATCAGTATTGCTTAAAGACCGGCTAACCTTGTTGGAAACATGTGGTTTCTATTTATGTAACTCTATGTAGTATCTATGTAACTAGGAGGAATGATAACGATATTTATATGATAACGATATTTAACCCACTGAGCCCCAGCGACGCAGCTTTGCGTCCACAATGTATGTAACGCTAAACCCCAGTGACTCATAGGTTCCGTCCTGTCTGGTCCGGTCCCAATTACTCCGGTCCTATGGCACCTAGAGGGTTCAGATTTGTATGGGAACTGTGTAAGTATCCCACGCACCCATGCCGATAGTTGGAAACTCTCAAAGTCCAACCGTGTGCGTGAGCGTGCAAAAACATGTTTTTTTGGGGAAATTGCCTTCAATTTTTTACTCTTGTAAAATCCGTTTTCGGGGGCTCTGTAGGACCTTTTTTTGAGCTTTTTGATCGGTTTGTCATGGTTTTTCCTTCATTCCTAACCCATTCGCTATTGTTTCTGGAATAAACAAAAAATCAGAATCATGGTATATATATATATATATATATATATATATATATATATATATATATATATATATATATATATATATATATATATATATATATACAGTATATATATATACAGGTATATATATATAGTTTGTAAGGCCAGACTGCCTAGTAAGGACCTTGAGGTCTGTGTGGTCTGTGTATCTATGTACCTCTATGTACCTCTCTCTGCATGTTTGTCTCTCATTGCACTACTTTCTATCAAATTTGATATACATACATAGTGTATAATACTTTGCTTTTTACGATCAAGACTTAATGTGATTTGAATATATTAATACCGTAGTTAAATCAAATCTCGTACAGTATTCAGGATATTATGTTCACCATTATTGCAATACACATCAACGTGCCTTCTACGATCTACTCCTAGGTTCTCAAATTACTTACACAGTCAGGCTTTTATATCATTAAAGGAAAACACTAAAGCCAGAAATTGGCTGGAATAGTGTCGGGACTGTTATTGATTGTTTCGTTTATCATTTCAATAAATTTTCCCATTTATTCAATACCATGCACACTATAAACGGTCTGCATTTAATTATAAGTGGCCTATACACTTTTGTTTAATCAATTTAAATGTAGAACTCGATACAACTTACAATCAAAGTCAGTGATAATTTTTTTAGTAAGGTTTGAATAGCGAACCCCTGAGTAGCAGGGCTCGCCTTCTCACTTCCCTATTCTCTGTCTCTATCTGTGATCCCAGCCTCTCGCCTCTACAAGCCCCCAAATTATGAAGAGGTTTAATACAGTTTTACCATCAACTCTCCTCTATGTGTATCGAATGCAGGCAACATTCATCACAGACACTAATATAGGGAAATATACCCCATTCAGACCCATTATATCTTGGTTGTAGAAAGTGTGCTATGAGAGAGTTACAAGGAATAATTAGTATCTCAAAGCCCTTGCGGTCAATTTCGGGATATTCGAAGTGGAAGGAGAGATATTGTTCAGTGCACTAAACTCATTACAGAATGTGCAAAATACTACCTACTGACCAGTGTCTTCTTGAACTGCTCAACTGAGGAAATGTTTATAACTTCTGAGGAAAGTTTGTTCCAGGTAGAACAAATCTTAAATGGGAAATAGTTTCCACAAATACTAGTGCTGAACCTTTTCAATTCTAACTGCCAGCCATGGTTGCGTACTACATATTGGGGCTAAACATTTTCCTATGATCCACATTGTCAAAACCATTACATATTTAAAAAACTTAAATGAACTGACCTCGTAGTCTGCGTGTTGAGAGAGAGAGAGAGAGAGAGAGAGAGAGAGAGAGAGAGAGAGAGAGAGAGAGAGAGAGAGAGAGAGAGAGAGAGAGAGAGAAAGCAGATCACTACAGCTGAGATTCTTGTAACTCACGTTGTGTATAGAGACTCATTTTTGAAAATACAATTTTACAGTATATTGTATTAATACATTATATATGTTGGCCATTTTAAGCATGTGCAGTGATGATTTAACAATTATTTGCAATGCATGAAAACAATCGTCGATTATCACTAACTGCCAGCTAGAGAAGGAAGGTGAGGGAGTTGGGGATAGTTTGGGGGTGGAAGGTGGGGGTAGACTTGGACCCGATTCCCTCCTTCCACCTGCCCAAGGTGGAGTAGGGGAAGGAAGGACCCACCCCTGAGCAGCTTTTAGTACATGTGAGTGTACATATACGCCGGACTTAGTGAAAGGGATAACTAACGCTACCACACACACTTGCTAATTTAACACCTTAACCCGTGCTGTCCATTGGCCCGTTATGTTGATTGCATCACCACTTTCCAACCCACCCCTCCCCTTGTTTAAATTATTTAACGGTATCACAGACTCTAGTTAATGTCAGACCGCAGGATTTAAGCTATCCAATAGTTTCCAAGTATATTCATAATAATACTGCCATACCGGTGATAAAAATCTAAGTTTTTCACTGCCATCCAAAATGTTTCACTTTTAACCACTTTTCCTCGCTCCTTTACAGAAAAGAGAGGATGGAAAGAATTTCATATAATAGTTGGATCATCAGCGTCATATACATTTCATATACGATGAGCGGAAGAAAATAGCGGTAAGATATTGTGGCTGGAAGGTGTGGATTTTATCTAGGTTGAAGTTGTAGTTATGATTATATATGTATATGGTGAAAGCTGTTATTTTGATGATAATATAACATGTGTGACACTGGTATAATAATGGTGAATGATAACTAACTACGCATTAGCAATGAATGGGAAAAATGAATGCAAATTATATTTTATGTTTGTATATAAGTGAATGAAAATTATGTAAGGTTGTTTACATACACATGACCAGAACGACATAATGATTGTGACAAGAGAATAAAAGTGATAAAGACCTGTACAGATCATTATAATAGGAAGTGTGTTGTGATAAGAGAATGGCAGTAATAAAGACCTGTACAAATCATTATAATAGGAAGTGTGTTGTGATTAGAGAATTACAGTGATAAAGACCTGTACAGATCATTATAATAGGAAGTGTGTTGTGATAAGAGAAAAACAGTGATAAAGACCTGTACAGATCATTATAATAGGAAGTGTGTTGTGATAAGAGAATGACAGTGATAAAGACCTGTACAGATCATTACAATAGGAAGTGTGTTGTGATAAGAAAATTACAGTGATAAAGACCTGTACAGATCATGATAATAGGAAGTGTGTTGTGAAAAGAGAATAACAGTGATAAAGACCTGTACAGATCATTATAATAGGAAGTGTGTTGTGATAAGAGAATGGCAGTGATAAAGACCTGTACAAATCATTATAATAGAAAGTGTGTTGTGATTAGAGAATTACAGTGATAAAGACCTGTACAGATCATTATAATAGGAAGTGTGTTGTAATAAGAGAATAACAGTAATAAAGACCTGTACAGATCATTATAATAGGAAGTGTGTTGTGATAAGAGAATGGCAGTGATAAAGACCTGTACAAATCATTATAATAGGAAGTGTGTTGTGATTAGACAATTACAGTGATAAAGACCTGTACAGATCATTATAATAGGAAGTGTGTTGTGATAAGAGAATAACAGTGATAAAGACCTGTACAGATCATTATAATAGGAAGTGTGTTGTGATAAGAGAATGACAGTGATAAAGACCTGTACAGATCATTACAATAGGAAGTGTGTTGTGATAAGAAAATTACAGTGATAAAGACCTGTACAGATCATTATAATAGGAAGTGTGTTGTGATAAGAGAATGACAGTGATAAAGACCTGTACAGATCATTATAATAGGAAGTATGTTGTTATAAGAGAATGACACTGATAAAGACCTGTACAGATCATTATAATAGGAAGTGTGCTGTGATAAGAGAATGGCAGTGATAAAGACCTGTACAGTTCATTATAATAGGAAGTGTGTTGTGATAAGAGAATGACAGTGATAAAGACCTGTACAGATCATTATAATAGGAAGTGTGTTGTGATAAGAGAATGACAGTGATAAAGACCTGTACAGATCATTATAATAGGAAGTGTGTTGCGATAAGAGAATAACAGTGATAAAGACCTGTACAGATAATTATAATAGGAAGTGTGTTGTGATAAGAGAATGACAGTGATAAAGACCTGTACAGATCATTATAATAGGAAATGTTTTGTGACAAGAGAATGACAGTGATAAAGACCTGTACAGATCATTATAATAGGAAGTGTGTTGTGATAAGAGAATGACAGTGATAAAGACCTGTACAGATCATTAAAATAGGAAGTGTTTTGTGATAAGAGAATGACAGTGATAAAGACCTGTACATATCATTATAATAGGAAGTGTGTTGTGATAAGAGAATGACAGTGATAAAGACCTGTACAGATCATTATAATAGGAAGTGTGTTGTGATAAGAAAATTACAGTGATAAAGACCTGTACAGATCATTATAATAGGAAGTGTGTTGTGATAAGAGAATGACAGTGATAAAGACCTGTACAGATCATTATAATAGGAAGTGTGTTGTGATAAGAGAATGACAGTGATAAAGACCTGTACAGATCATTATAATAGGAAGTGTGTTGTGATAAGAGAATGACAGTGATAAAGACCAGTACAGATCATTAGAATAGGAAGTGTGTTGTGACAAGAAAATTACAGTTATAAAGACCTGTACAGATCATTATAATAGGAAGTGTGTTGTGATAAGAAAATGACAGTGATAAAGACCTGAACATATCATTATAATAGGAATTGTGTTGTGATAAGAGAATGACAGTGATAAAGACCTGTACAGATCATTATAATAGGAAGTGTGTTGTGATAAGAGAATGACAGTGATAAACACCTGTACAGATCATTATAATAGGAAGTGTGTTGTGATAAGAGAATGACAGTGATAAAGACCAGTACAGATCATTATAATAGGAAGTGTGTTGTGATAAGAGAATGACAGTGATAAAGACCTGTACAGATCATTATAATAGGAAATGTGTTGTGATAAGAGAATGACAGTGATAAAGACCTGTACAGATCATTATAATAGGAAGTGTGTTGTGATCAGAGAATGACAGTGATAAAGACCTGTAAAGATCATTATAATAGGAAGTGTGCTGTGATAAGAGAATGACAGTGATAAAGACCTGTACAGATCATTATAATAGGAAGTGTGTTGTAATAAGAGAATGACAGTGATAAAGACCTGTACAGATCATTATAATAGGAAGTGTGTTGTGATAAGAGAATGACAGTGTTAAATACCTGTACAGATCATTATAACAGGAAGTGTGTTGTGATAAGAGAATGACAGTGATAAAGATCTGTACAGATCATTATAATAGGAAGTGTGTTGTGATTAGAGAATGCCAGTGATAAATACCTGTACAGATCATTATAATAGGAAGTGTGTTGTGATAAAAGAATAACAGTGATAAAGACCTGTACAGATCACTATAATAGGAAGTGTGCTGTGATAAGAGAATGACAGTGATAAAGACCTGTACAGATCATTATAATAGGAAGTGTGTTGTGATCAGAGAATGACAGTGATAAAGACCTGTAAAGATCATTATAATAGGAAGTGTGCTGTGATAAGAGAATGACAGTGATAAAGACCTGTACAGATCATTATAATAGGAAGTGTGTTGTAATAAGAGAATGACAGTGATAAAGACCTGTACAGATCATTATAATAGGAAGTGTGTTGTGATAAGAGAATGACAGTAATAAAGACCTGTACAGATCATTATAATAGGAAGTGTGTTGTGATAAGAGAATGACAGTGATAAAGACCTGTACAGATCATTATAATAGGAAGTGTGTTGTGATAAGAGAATAACAGTGATAAAGACCTGTACAGATCATTATAATAGGAAGTGTGTTGTGAAAAGAGAATAACAGTGATAATGACCTGTACAGATCATTATAATAGGAAGTGTGTTGTGATAAGAGAATGACAGTGATAAAGACCTGTACAGATCATTATAATAGGAAGTGTGTTGTGATAAGAGAATGACAGTGATAAAGACCTGTACAGATCATTATAATATGAAGTGTGTTGTCATAAGAGAATGACAGTGATAAAGACCTGTACAGATCATTATAATAGGAAGTGTGTTGTGATAAGAGAATGACAGTGATAAAGACCTGTACAGATCATTATAATAGGAAGTGTGTTGTGATAAGAGACTGACAGTGATAAAGACCTGTACAGATCATTATAATAGGAAGTGTGTTGTGAAAAGAGAATAACAGTGATAAAGACCTGTACAGATCATTATAATAGGAAGTGTGTTGTGATAAGAGAATGACAGTGATAAAGACCTGTACAGATCATTATTATAGGAAGTGTGTTGTGATAAGAGAATGTCAGTGATAAAGACCTGTACAGATCATTATAATAGGAAGTGTGTTTTCTGTATCGTAAGGCTAGCCACATTTCCCGAAATGATGTATGTATTCTTTGATTACTAACTAGAAACAGGGCACTTTGACCATCCAAAATGGGCAGCTAAAATCCTTTCTGTTTACACTAGTTATTATTGTAATGTGTTAATACTAATTGGCAGAGTATGGAAACACCAAGTATATTGTAATAGGAGAACAAACATCCAAAATTGATCAAACTCAAGTTATTTAGTGCGATAGAATTACGCATGCAACAATATTTTGAAATACTGTCTTTGCCTGCCGAACGAGTCAAGCGAATTTGTCAACTAATATAACTTAGCCTTTCCAAATTGTGTTCCTATTTTACCCAAAAATGCAGCATAATCGAGCTAAAGCGGCAGTCACACTATGAAGACTTAAGGGAATTACATCGGCGACTTAGAGGTCTTCAGGAGGACTTCATCTAAGTCACCGCGCGTCGTGGGTGGTCCCCACGCATCCCCACGGTACAGTACGGTTCGATGGGTGGCCAGGATGGTCGTGGCTGGTTTCGATTTGCTTTGAACATGCAAGAGGCATGGAAAATTGGTCGCCGAGCTAGCCGCGGTCGTGAGGCAAGCGCCGTCACGCGCCCACCGGTATGCGCGTGAGGGGGACCGGTAGCCGACCGGTCAGCGCCGTGTGGCGCCATGCGTCGCCAAAGCGTTGGCCCCCGACACGCGCCACGTGGCTGGGCTCGAGCACCAGCGCGAGTAGGGGACCTGCGTAACACGAAGGCCGTCAAGTTGCCTTCCTTTTGCCGTCCTGTTGCCTCGTTGCGCCGCATGACGCCGGCGGTCTGCTATGCTAGGTCTCCGTGTAGCCCCATCCATGATGCCGTGATCCCTCAGGCAGACATTTACTCTTGGTCAAGTTACGGATGATCGGCAAAGACAATCGCACTCCTTGAGTCACCGCGGTAATTACCTTAAGTCTTCATAGTGTGACTGCACCTTAAAGTGTATATAGATAAAGCTAATACCAACATTAAGTAAACATACCCTTTACTTTATACTTTATGATGTATTGAGGACAGTGGAGTCATTATCCTGTTTTCGTAAAAAATACAAACATTTCCCCCAATAATGGAGGTATTACGGTGCTTATAAAAAACTCTCCCTCGTAATTTTGTCTGGGTCTGGAGGTGGTCCATTGTTCGGTAGGGGGAGGGTGAAAGGGAGAGGGAGTGGGAGTGACGAGAGGGTAGGTAGATGGGGGGGGGGGTGAAAGGTGAGGTGGATAGAGCAGGGCGGTGTGGGTGACACTTAACTCTTATATCCAACATTTTAATCTCAGTCTTGATATAATATATTTACATAACTAAATGAAGGAGGGATAAACTAGCTCAATGAAAACAAACACCATGCACTCTTGTACTTCCTTCACAACAAATCCTTATTCTACACTGTTGTGTGAGATATTGTGTTAGTCATAATTACAACTTCCCACATGACACTACCACTCATAAACTCCAACCTGAACTCCCAGACCACACCGTAATGTACAAACTTGAACTCTCAGACCACACCGTAATGTACAAACTGGTGAAGGAAGATTAAAATGTTAGCTATATTTACGATTGTCGGATTCAATGCAACCCAAGCCCCTAATGGCCCCCAGCGTGCCCCCCCCCCCCCCCCCCCCCAAGCGTGCAAATGCTGTTAACCATTCGAATAATCCAGGACTGGTTGTGTGGGTCATCTCTAAGACTAACTAAATCATCAAATTCCCACATCACCCATACGTATTGTTTACTAACCACTTCACTATATTACAATACATTCTAGAGTTATTATAACCACATAGAGATGGTCGACATGCTATTATGGTGATGTATATATTACAGTATAATTGGTGTTTTGATCTGTATGTTACTTGCATATTCATCTCACTTTCATTACAAGATCTTGTGTTCTCTCTGTAGATGTATAATATATGAATATTAAAGTACAAAAGATTACAGCAGTCAGTATAAATAATTCCATATGTTATTGTCATTTACTCAATAGTGTTGTCCGTTACTCAGTAGGCTGATGTACAAGGATGTACTGTATGCGTGATTATGTATGTATTGTTTTGATGTTCCAAAAAGGTTATTCAAAAAGAGGTTTCAGCTATTTAACACATGACAAAAAAGTCAACGAGTAGTGAATAATCACATTTATTTTCATTAATTTAATTAATTAGGTTCATTTGTAAGTTAACTGTTGGGTTGGTAATACTATGAAATTATTCAGATTAAGGAGTAATTCCTAGTAAAGCCTTCTCTTGTGGTTAAGTGCCCCATCAATTACTCCATCCATTCGTGTAATCATTAGGCTATCATAGTGCAGTTGGGTATATGTACATACTTAGATTATTATCCTGTATTCGAGAATGGATAATATGTCTTAGGCTTGTGCATAAAAGTTTAATTGTCTTGAAAGCGTAATGGTTAGTGCGCGGAATTTCAGTGTGAGTGTCCCAGATTCGAATCCAAGGAGTACCACATGTATTCATTAGTTTCATTGATTTCATTAATTAGGTATATTTACCCCATTGTGTCTAGCCAAAGACTAATCCAACGTGCTGAAGAAGCCAGGAGCATGGTCACTGCGATGGAGTGTGAAAACCTACTGATGTAATGAGTTGGAGATGATTAAGCGACAGTGTTGTCATTTATTTTACACTCCTGCTAAATTAATTTGTCGGATCTCTCCAAACACTTAAACTGGGATATATTCCATATATCCCATTAGTTTGGATTTGAAAGCCTAACAGGGACAATAATTATTGTTGCCGATATACAGGGTGTTTCATAAATACCTTTCATAAATTTCAGAATGAATAGACCTAGCAATAATAAATATACTTTACTATGTGACGGATTTAGACATTTCTCATATTTACCGGGATATTACACATTTTAGTTTAAATAGGAAAGTCTAGGGGATGAACATAATCAGTAGATTACCATCACCTCAATTACTTTATTTTGTCATTAATGTTTGAACATCAATGTAGTTTACAGTATTTACAATAGGAGCTCGATCGATTTGCTTCATGGGTTCGAATACTGTATGAATGAAGCTTCACAAATTGAAGGTAATGTGAGAAGGTGAGAGAAAGAAGGATGTACTGGCAGTCTTAAGTAAGTACCAGACATGGAGCCATACACCTCTGCTGAGTACACAGACATGCTACTTACTTTAGGTGCAGCTGGAGGAAATGCAGCTGAAGCAGTAAGGATGTACGGTGAACAATATCCCAACCGGAGGCAACCATCTCGGCCTACTTTCCTCAGCGTAGAAAGACGACTACGGGAATATGGCTCACTGAATCCACGTGCAGTAGACAGAGGAAGGCCTCATGATGAGCAACTACTCGATGCAGAAGAGGATATCCTTGATGTCATCGCAGATGATCCATCTACAAGCACACGTCGACTTGGTGCACGATTTGGTGTGGCTCATGCATCAGTATGGAGGATTGTAAACAGACATGGCCTGTACCCATATCATCACTAGCCCATCCATGCTCTGACTGAACGTGATTATCACCGAGTGGATTTCTGTCGGTGGCTCCTTACTCAAGAGAGGGAGAACAACGGTTTTATTGCAGAGGTTTTGTTTAGTGATGAGGCAAATTTCACAAGAAATGGCATGTTGAACCTACATAATACACATACATGGGGAGCAGAAAATCCACATGCAACAACAATGAGGGGACATCAAGAACGCTTTCCGATTAATGTTTGGGCCGGTATTCTTGGTGACCATCTAATCGGACCTTTTATGTTACCACAACGACTTACAGGCAATGTGTACACCAGATTTCTTCAGGATGACTTACCCATACTACTTGAAGATGTGCCTCTCAGAACACGTAGACAAATGTGGTTCATGCAGGATGGGGCTCCACCTCACTTTGCACGAGGTACGAGGGATTTCCTTAATGTTATTTACCCTGATAAGTGGATAGGCCGTGGTTGTCCCATCGCCTGGCCACCTTGATCACCGGACCTAACTCCACTTGACTTTTATCTTTGGGGACACTTGAAGAGCAGGGTGTATGCTACACAAATCAACACCCGTCAGCAACTGTGGCAACGAGTTCAAGAGGCATGCAGAGAAGTAAGAAACACACCAGGGATATTTCAAAGAGTGAGACAGTCTCTTATGCGCCGAGCCCAAGCCTGTATTAACGAGGGTGGGAGAAACTTCGAGCAACTATTGTAAATACTGTAAAGTACATTGATGTTCAAACATTTATGACAAAATAAAGTAATTGAGGTGATGGTAATCTACTGATCGTTTTCATCCCCTAGACTTTCCTATTTAAACTAAAATGTGTAATATCCCGGTAAATATGAGAAATTTCCAAAACCGTCACATAGTAAAGTATATTTATTATTGCTAGGTCTATTCATTCTGAAATTTATGAAAGGTATTTATGAAACACCCTGTATAATACATTTCATATTTGTAAATGTGATTGGTGGTTTTGATACGAAATTTGGTTAACACCTACTGTCCCAGCGACATACGTTGGCCGACAGTAAAAAAGTAACTCGTCAGTGCCAGCGGCGGACGACGTTCGTCCACAACATGCGGTCCTTTTAACAGCCCATATTGATAGGTGCCTGGCACCACGACTTGTGAGCACTGTTCTGAGACATTGGCAAAACTTCTCAGCTTATATCCAAGCTCTCACAGGCAAAGAGAGTCAGTATTCCTCCATCTTTTGAGGTGGAGGGGTGTTCTCTCTCGACTCTGAAGCCATTTTGGCCAAATTGCTTGGTACTGGAGGGTACATTTATGGTAATACCCTCTGGTATTAAAAGAAACAAACAATGTAAACAATCTTCTGCTAGATTGCTGTTTAGATATGCTAGATTTACAGGAATAATAGTTAAAATGGCATCACTGCCCGGTAAACGAACGTGTGCTGGACTTGGACAGTTGAGCCGTCACAATATTGCCATTTCAGATATATCCAATTTAATAGCATGTCTATAAAGAATATTCCATTATATTTGCTCACTGATTTCGTATTTAGTACCAGATATTGACTATTTTATTGAAATATTAGCAATTCGCATTCGATTTCGCGAATTTTCAAACAAAAACATCGCAATTGCATTCGCATTAGCAAATAGGGAAAATTGATATTCGTTCCATCTCTAAATTTACGTACATGCTTAGATTACTTTCCATTATTCGAGAATGGATATTATGTCGTAGGGTTGTGCATAAACCTTTAACTGTCTTGATAGCGTAATGGTTAGTGCGCGGAATTTCCGTGTGAGTATCCTAGGTTCGAATCCATGGAGTACCACTTGTATTCATTAGTTTCATTAATTAGGTTTATTTGTAAGTTAATTGGTGGGTTTGTGATAATGTGAATGTATTCAGGTTCAGGAGTAATTTCTAGCGAGGCCTTCCCTTGTGGTTAACTGCCCCATCAACAACTCCTTCCATTCGTGTAATCATTATTCTATCATTGTGCAGTTGGGTATATGCACATGCTTAGATTAATATTCAGTATTCGAGAATGGATAACATCTCATAAGCTTGTGAACAAACCTTTAACTGTCTTGATGACGTAATGGTTAGTATGCACAATTTTGGTGTGAGTATCATAGGTTCAATTCCATGGAGTACCACATGTATTCATTAGTTTCAATGAGTTCATTATTTAGGTTTATTTGTAAGTTAGTTGGTGGGTTGGTATTAATATAAATTGTTCAACACCGAAAACGTATATTATTATTTTTTATTTGTTTTTATTTTATATATGAGTGAGGGAGGCAAAAGGCAGAACTGCCCGCAGAGTTTGAAGCAATGTAAGTCATAGGAAGAGAGAGAGAGAGAGAGAGAGAGAGAGAGCTCAGCTGTTGAATAGAAGAAAGTCTGAGAGTAACGTTTCACTCTTGGGTTAGAGAGTTGCACAGAGTAGGGGTGGCATTGTGTTGTAAGACAGGTACCATGTGCCCTACATAGAGGAGGTGGTATACATGGGAGAGCTCTGAGGAACACTGATTATTATAGTAGCGATAGAATAGGGAGAGAGATGCAACATTGCGGCGGAAAGAGAGAGATTGCAGAGAGTTGGTGAGTGGATGGGAGTTAATGATACAAAAGGCTTTCCTTTCCACTTTGTCAAGGAGTGCGGTGTGAGAGGATCCTCCCCACACATGTGAACAATACTCAATACAAGGACGCACCGTGCCCCTG
Source organism: Paralithodes platypus (assembly GCA_032716605.1). Lineage (NCBI taxonomy): Eukaryota > Metazoa > Arthropoda > Malacostraca > Decapoda > Lithodidae > Paralithodes > Paralithodes platypus. The sequence goes on along the minus strand of CM064548.1, from coordinate 43,093,215 downwards.
TACAGAGCAAGAAGCTGTGCAGGGGTAAATAACCCCTTGAGGTAGTTGAGCACACCCAGCTTCTGGGAGGCTGCCTTAGCAAGACTGGTAATATGGTCCTTCCAAATGAGAACAGAAGAAAAGAGACACCAAGAATATTGAGAGAAGATGAAGGATTGATTTTTGTATTGTTGAAGAATAAGGGAAAGTCCGCTGGGAGTTCCGGACGGGTAGATACATGGAGGAAAAGGGTTTTGGAAGCATTAAAGGCAACAAGGTTTCCTCTGCCCCAATTGGAAATAGTAGTTAGATCAGAAGTTAAGTGTTCTATGGCTTCATTACGTTTGTCTTTGAGTGATTGCTGGCTGGGGCGTTCTGGAAAACTAATTGAGTAGTGTAAGGTAGAGTCGTCTGCGTATGAATGGATGGGACTGGAGGTACAGTTGAGAAGATCATTTATGAAAATTAGAAAGAGAATAGGAGATAGGACAGAGCCCTGAGGAACACCGGAGTAGATAGGATGAGGAAGTGAGCGATGGCCGTACACAACTGCAGCTATGGAACGGCCGGAAAGAAAATTAGAGACAAAGGCACAGATGGAGGGATAGAAACAGAAGGAGGGTAGTTTAGAAATTAAAGATTTGTGCCAGACTCTATCGAAGGCCTTCGATATGTCTAGTGCAATAGAAAAGGTCTCACCGAAGTCCAGAAAGGAGGATGACCAAGATTTAGTAAGATATGAAAGAAGATCACCAGTAGAGCAACCTTTGAGGAAGCCATACTGGTGATCTGAGAGTAGATTATGTGAAGAGAAATGCTTAAGAAATTTGGAAGCAAGAATAGTTTAGAAAACTTTAGAGGTACAAGAGATGAGAGCAATTGGACGATAGTTGGAGGGTTGAGAGCGGTTGCCCTTCTTTGGGACAGGTTGAATGAGAGCAAACTTCCAGTAAGAAGGGAAGACGTTAGAGGAGAGACAGAGATGAAAGAGTTTGCCTAGGCAGGGAGTCAGCACAGAAGCACAGTTTTTGAGTACAACAGGAGGAACACCGTCCGGACCGTATGGCTTCTTAGTATTAAGCCCAGAGAACGTAGAAAGTACATCTTTAGAAGATATTAGGATATTAGGCATAAGTAGGGGAGAGTTATGTGTTCACCGACTTGATAAAACGAATATAATAACAGCAGTAATTCATGTTGTCTTCTTGTATTATTCCATAATGTGTTACCAACAAGTCATTTGAACAATACTAAAACACAGTTATTTTCTGTTCCCTAAATTCAGTCAACCGTTTATGTAGACACATTTTAAATATTATGCTTCTCTCGAGTATGAGGTACCAAGGTCCTCAATTTAGGATTAATGACGTTATTAAGGAAATCATTCATGTGTTAGCTTTGATGTAACACAGTAAAGCCGAATTACCGAGCAGAAGGGCTGACTTTATTATTAAATTTGGTGTATTAAATTCTAATAGTCGTTTCATGATAGACTACTGACTATTTGTATAAACAAATATATAATTATTATACTGTACATAACTACATATATCATAACAATTATTCACACAAACATGTTCAGTTAAACTAAATGCGGACGCTTCTCCAGGACAGACACACAAAACACGGGTGTAAGTATGGTTGTTGTAATTGTGTGTGGAAGAAGAGAAAAATAGCCATCTTTGAGTACCCAAACCCTAATTGTGGTGTCTTGTTTCAAGTCGCACAGGTTATTCTATCTATCTATCTATTGCCGGACGCCTTACTACCCTGGATGAGGGTGGCCATACACAGAAGGCCCCCAAGCGGACCTATTCTCTGTAAGAGGGACAACCCGAGCCAGTTTACTGAAGGACTTACAGGATTGACCACTCAATTTAGGATACGTTTCAACTCCGTGGCCCTCTATGTATCTTGTTAGCACTATTTTTCTACAGTGGTGTTCGGCTAGTCCATACACTAACCTGCCTTACACTTAGATAAGCAGTACGGATTTGTATCAGGTTAACTCCCCTAGACAGGTTGCCGACCAAGGCTGACGAGTCCCATCCACCCGGATTTGTATAAGGTTGTCTCCCCTAGAAGGGTTGCCAACCAAGGCTAATGAGTCCCATCCACCCGGGTTATGATAATCCTTAAACACTTTCAGTTTGGCAACGACAATTTGTATTTACTCTGGCTATCATTAATTAAAGAATTATACTAGGTTATGGAAGAACATGTAGGACTGACATCGACATAAGCCCTTTGATTCCCAATGATCCTTCATAACGTAAACTAAATAATCGATCATAAGACAGAGTTCAATAAACAAACTGTCAACATACATAAATATTTCATTTCAGAAGAGAAGCTTGGAATACCTTACGGATCAATGACTCCAGTGGTGGTCACCCCTTATAAGTGGGATGAGCCTCAGAGGGGAACCCTTCTCTGTTTGATTGGAAGTGAGGGAACATGAAAGGTGATGGTGTAATTGTTGGTCGTGTCTGCAGGGTGATACAGGTACTGCCCAGTTCATAAGTAAAACTAAATCAAAGAAACAAGATGCATTGGAAAATAGTATTGTATCAATAATACAGAGGTTGTTATTCATGGCAAAACTATGACTTGCTCTTCAACAAAATACAAATTAACCCTTCATCTGCTCTTAATATTCTTGGTGTCTCTTTTTCTTCTGCTCTTTCATGGAAAGACCATATTACCATTCTTGCTAAAAACAGCTTCCCAGAAGCTGGGTGAGCTCAACCGCCTCCGGGGGTTCTTTACCCCTGCACAGCTTCTTGGTCTGTGCAGGGGCACAGCGCGTCCATGTATTGAGTATTATTCACACATGTGGGGAGGATCCTCTCACACAGCACTTCTAGACAAAGAAGAAAAGAAAGCCTTCCGTCTCATTAACTCACGTCCACTCACCATTTATCTGCAGTCTCTCTCTCTTCGCCGCAATGTTGCATCTCTCTCAGTATTCTACCGCTATTACAATATTGAATCAGTGTTCCTCAGAGCTCTGTCAGTGTATACCACCCCCTTTGCGTAGAGCACGTAGCGCTCGACTTGAAACACAAACCCACCCATACTCTGTGCAACTCTCCAACCCAAGAGTGAAACGTTATTCTCAATCTTTCTTCAATTCAACATCTGAGCTCTGGAACTCTCTCCCAGAATCAGTCTTTTCCTCTTCATATGACTTAAATTGCTTCAAACTCCGTGTGTCCAGGCATTTTGGCTCGTACGTCCCTTGATTTTGGCCCTGTCACCCTTTCAACTCTGGGGGAGGCACTCGTCACAGGCAGTTCTGCCTTATGCCTCCCTCACTCAAATAGAAAACAAAACAAAACAAAAAACTGTTTTGATGTATACCCGTCAACGATAGTTGTTACAGCCTTATTTGTATGCATTTTCTGTTCTGCAGTATTTTATTTTGTCAAGTTTACTATGCAGCAATAGCATATCCGATGCCTAGTAAATTCAAGTTTTAAGCATTTTATGATAAATGTATGAACTGTATATAAATATTTGAGCGTTTTTAGAGAAATGTGTATATAACAAAACAAACTATCAGAATAATGTCAAAGTAACTTAGCAAATACAAATAATTGTAAACACTATATAACTGTGTACTCAACTAAACATTGTCAAATTTTGATGTTTGAGATGCAATACAAAATATTTGTTAGAGAAGATACGTCATTCAAACAACACATATTTTATCGGCTGCAGTATTAGGTATGCTAATACAACTACTAAGTAATAATGTGTTCGTTATTATAGCATCATAAGTACCAAACACCAACATGATACAAGTCAATATTTTTGGTAAAACTTCGATAACAACCCAAAATATATAATAATTAACCACAAAATCGAGCAACACAGCCTTTGATCAACCAATGGAGGTGAATGTATTGGTATGAGACAATACATTTATGTAGCCAGGACAACGGTGGGGTGGCGGCTGAGTTACCCTAGTATTGGTATGAGACAATACATTTATGTAGCCAGGACAGCGGTAGGGTGGGGGCTGAGTTACCCAAGTATTGGTATGAGACAATACATTTATGTAGCCAGGACAGCGGTAGGGTGGGGGCCGAGTTACCCAAGTCACAAATACATTAATGATTTGGAAACATTAGAAATATATACAGGATGGAGGGTTTATAATAATATATACAGGATGGAGGGTTTATAATAATATATACAGGATGGAGGGTTTATAATAATATATACAGGATGGAGGGTTTATAATAATATATACAGGATGGAGGGTTTATAATAATATATACAGGATGGAGGGTTTATAATAATATATACAGGATGGAGGGTTTAAATAATATATACAGGATGGAGGGTTTATAATAATATATACAGGATGGAGGGTTTATAATAATATATACAGGATGGAGGGTTTATAATAATATATACAGGATGGAGGGTTTATAATAATATATACAGGATGGAGGGTTTATAATAATATATACAGGATGGAGGGTTTATAATAATATATACAGGATGGAGGGTTTATAATAATATATACAGGATGGAGGGTTTATAATAATATATACAGGATGGAGGGTTTATAATAATATATACAGGATGGAGGGTTTATAATAATATATACAGGATGGAGGGTTTATAATAATATATACAGGATGGAGGGTTTATAATAATATATACAGGATGGAGGGTTTATAATAATATATACAGGATGGAGGGTTTATAATAATATATACAGGATGGAGGGTTTATAATAATATATACAGGATGGAGGGTTTATAATAATATATACAGGATGGAGGGTTTATAATAATATATACAGGATGGAGGGTTTATAATAATATATACAGGATGGAGGGTTTATAATAATATATACAGGATGGAGGGTTTATAATAATATATACAGGATGGAGGGTTTATAATAATATATACAGGATGGAGGGTTTATAATAATATATACAGGATGGAGGGTTTATAATAATATATACAGGATGGAGGGTTTATAATAATATATACAGGATGGAGGGTTTATAATAATATATACAGGATGGAGGGTTTATAATAATATATTGTCTTTGTTTCCTCTCACTCTGTTTTGTCATCAAATTAGTTCCTCCTATTCACCATAGTGTAGTCAAACTGTATGTACTATATCACCTTGTTGTGTGTTTTGTTATATTATATTACTGTATAATAGAGGTGCAGATATTGTTGTGAAGATAGGTCATAAGCCTATGGTTACAAAACTATACTTATAAGCATATTGGCTACAAACCCATTTGTTATAGAGAACCTAACTCTGGAGCTTCGAAGAACAATTAATATTACTGTAAAACATATACCACATCCACCTTTTATAGGGAGGAGGCCGCGTCAACTGACTGGTGACATCGGTGCATGGGGGCGATCCGTTCGTGGCCACCCCATCAGGGATCATGGCATCCGGCAATAGATAGATAGATAAACCTATTATGAAATAAAGGAGAAGACATTTTTAATTATATAATAACAAACCGTTTAATGAAAGCGGAGTTGCGGCTAACTAGCCATATCTATTATACTGAAGAAGGCATTTTTTGAAGTAAATATGTGTTGTGCAAAACAGTTTCCCAGCCGTTAGGTGTGCTCAACAGTCTCAGTAAGTGCTTCACCCCCGCATAGGTTCTTGCTCTGTACTGGGGCACTAGACACCCATATACAGTATAGCAAGTACTGTTTGTTTGCGTCGGGTGGCTCTACCTATACCGCACTTCTCGAAAAGGTAGTAACGTATGTTGCTATTGGTCTGTACCATATATACCTTTGACAATGCTCTTTCTGTGAGAAATAATTAAAGATTCGAAGAAGATGAGTAACAATTATTGGCAAGCATTGACTATGGTATTTGATTATTTTTCGTATATAGGGTCCTGAAGCTCGCAAGCTTAGAATGTATATATTTTGGCCAGTTATAATGGGACCGGATACTGATGTGAAACAATGAGTTGTTATTGTAATCATACGACCACCTTATGTAAACGTCTATAAATATGTATGAATATTAACATATACAAAATATCCTTCATGGGAAAAACAGTTACAGACACAGATAAGTGCACGGTACTCATGCTGAACAAGACATATATTGATTCCAAAGCTTAAAATACGTCGTTGGGACACCAGTTATTTATCTGTATTAACAAATACTATACCTGGGAAAAACAAAATACCTACAACATAAGTAAAATTAATTATGTCGTGCACTTGTTCATGTATCCATGTGTTGTTGGTATAAAGGTGTTGTTGTGAGTGTGTCATATCCTGACACATAAAGCAGGTGGGACACAGTGATGTCTGTTCACTATATGTTATCTATGATCTACTTTTACTAAAGTTTACAGTAGAGCGAAATAAAAACCCTCAGTTGTCCAATTTGATTTATTGGTTGTAGGTTGAGGGGAATTATATTAGGTCACTATGTTTGTTACAGAATACACTAACTGTACAGTATATGGTGTATGTGTGTACTAGTAATAGTAGTATTAAATGTGTGTGTTCACTGTTCTATGTATGCATAATGTATGTAGCAGACGATGAGTGCATGGCTGTGAGTGTATGTCATGTGAACAGTTTGTGTGGCAGAGTGAGAAAAGGAGATAATAGTAATAGTAGTATTAAATGTGTGTGTTCACTGTTCTATGTATGCATAATGAATGTAGCAGACGGGAAGTGCATGGCTGTGAGTGTATGTCATGTGAACAGTTTGTGTGACAGAGTGAGAAAAGAAGGTAATTATGAGGTAGGTATGTGTTTTGTTTCTAATATTATATATACCGGTAATAAGTTAGTTATTGTTCTTTGACTTATAATATGTTACGTTATTGTCTGCACCATATATCGTGCTCTGACAACAAATAACTGTACTTGTATATAAAACGAGCACACTATTGTTGAATTGGTCACAGTAGATTCCTCTCTAGTTTGTAAACGGAACATCTTAGTAATCAGTACATCACCGTATACAGTATACAGTATATGTACTGTATATGAGTGTATACTTCTGTTTTTTTGTTTTATCTGGTAGGAATATGTTACTTTGACATGCTAGTTTATGTGCATAGGGGTTACCTAAGCTTATCAGTACTTACTATTCAGAATTTTGTATGTCATGGTCTAGTTATGATTATGATATTTGAGTTGTACATGGTAATACAAATTTAAACCCAGACATTAACAACCAAAGAGTTCGTAAGGTATGTGGATTGTATTAAAATTATGTACTCGCAAATTGCATCAATATGAACAATATTTATAGAAACATAAACAATATATGTGATTAGTTCTTTCTTCTCAATTCCAATTGCAATTGGCTAATTCTAATAAATAGCCATATGTTCAAATTTGTGTATTGTGTGTTCTCACATTTGTATTATTTATTATTTAAATATACTTTGGATGGAATTATATTTGAAGCTTAGATGTGTGATGTAAAGGCCGTGAGCGAGATAAATGACCAGGGAATCAAAGTATATAAGAGCACTAATAAGTATCCTGTACTTAACGTTCCATTATACTGTGTATACAGTGTGTACCCTTTCTCTTGCACTTCCTTTGATCTATACATATTTATATATTTTCCAAGAGTTTGATCGTATATTTTGTGCACTTTAGGTACTGTTTTTTCATATTACATGTACTGTATATTATATTGTCTATATATCTATGAAACTGTCTGCAAACCCCTTTGTGTCGTTCACCTTTGACTTTCTTGGATACTCATTGTCTTTCATCTTTGTTCCTGTATCCCCTCTTGGTTTGTGTTCTTGTTCACAACACGAGTTTCTCTCTCTCTCTCTCTCTTCCACATTATCACCTTACCGTTTCTCTTTGGGAAGGTCTTATCACCACTGAATGTATACTAACGTCACTGTCAACAATATAAAATGGGGAATTATATGTCGTGCCTTAACAAAAGAGAGCAATATGTGTAAGAACATGAATACAGTTTTGTTTTTCCCTAATTAGCTGTTTCGTGAACTATCGTACAGACAAGAGGTTAATTTAGTTTCATTGGTTTGACGATACCCTGAATGAGACAACGTATTGTTTCATTTGTATTTTGTCATGTTTCCTGAAAGTTTGCAGCAGTTTATATTTGCATATCGAATACTTCTTGTTAGTTCCAGTCAAAGGTCTGCCACATAAATAGTATCGGTTCACTTTTTATATAATATCACCATGCCTTTCCTTGAACTATTTAATGCGAGTGTACAGATACAGACAGCCAGACTTGTGACCTCCATGAAGGTGACTCCTTCTGCTGAGGGTACAATGAACGGGCTCTTAATTAATGTTAGGCTTCACCAACCGCCCAAACGAGAAGGCTGTTTTAAAGAGAACTTAATTGGCCTTATTAACGCAAGCACATCCGGGAAGTTTGTCCTTTGTAGCACGGAGTCATAAATTGGTAGGTCATGCAATGTCCTTACTACACATTAACACAACTACAGTTATATGTTAAATCTTCATTCACAAATCACTATCCTATATCCGTCTGTTAATTTTTATATTTGAGTTCTAAGTTGGGATAATTTTCCTTGCTTCATGTCATAATGGCATATTGCATCCCTGGCCGATTTATTATTGAGATATTATATTGTAGAACCATATCCCACATCTGTCTAGACCTACCCCTCCATGTAGGATTGATGTAGCTTCCCATCAACATGATATGACATATTATCATATCATGAATTTTAGATAATCGATTCTTTCCGCATGCCCAAAATAACATAATCTGCTCATTTCCGTATTTGTATAAAGGAGACAAAAGGCATTTTGCCTGTAATGAGTGTCTCCCCCGAAGCCAAGAGAGTGACAGAGCGAATTTCAAGGGTCGTTGGGATCAAAATGCCTGGACACACAAAGTTTAAAGCAGTTAAGTCATAGGATGATGGAAAGATTAATTGAGGGAGAGAGTTCCAGAGTCCACTTGTTGAGTAGAGGAAAGACAGAAACTTTGGCAGTTGCTGGGTTGGAGAGCTGGTCAGAATGGAGTGGGCCTGTGCACTCTAGGCAAGGGAGGGGGTATGCACTGATATAACTCTGAAGAACACTGAATGTTGTAATAGCGATAAAAGATTGAAAGAAATGCAACTTTGTGGCAAAAAGGAGCTAAAAGTCTCCCCCCCCCCTTTCCCTCTATCCACCACCCCTTTGTATCTCCCCCACCCCGGTGTTGTCATACACAAAGATATATTAGTAAAATTAAATCCATGTAGTTTATATTAACAACAATGCAATAATACCTGGTCAAAACGGTAAAGATTTTGGTTGCCCATTGCTTAAGGTCATAATGGTCCGTTTCAAATTATCAATACAAAAATGCAGACACATTTGCGAGCAACGTGGCTAGCCTCAGTATTTAACAAACACACTTCCTATTATAATGATCTGTACAGGTCTTTATTACTGTCATTCTCTTATCACAACACACTTCCTATTATAATGATCTGTACAGGTCTTTATCACTGTCATTCTCTTATCACAACACACTTCCTATTATAATGATCTGTACAGGTCTTTATCACTGTCATTCTCTTATCACAACACACTTCCTATTATAATGATCTGTACAGGTCTTTATCACTGTCATTCTCTTATCACAACACACTTCCTATTATAATGATCTGTACAGGTCTTTTTCACTGTCATTCTCTTATCACAACACACTTCCTATTATAATGATCTGTACAGGTCTTTATCACTGTCATTCTCTTATCACAACACACTTCCTATTATAATGATCTGTACAGGTCTTTATCACTGTCATTCTCTTATCACAACACACCTCCTATTATAATGATCTATACTGGTCTTTATCACTGTCATTCTCTTATCACAACACACTTCCTATTATAATGATCTGTACAGGTCTTTATCACTGTCATTCTCTTATCACAACACACTTCCTATTATAATGATCTGTACAGGTCTTTATCACTGTCATTCTCTTATCACAACACACTTCCTATTATAATGACCTGTACAGGTCTTTATTACTGTCATTCTCTTATCACAACACACTTCCTATTACAATGATCTGTACAGGTCTTTATCACTGTCATTCTCTTATCACAACACACTTCCTATTATAATGATCTGTACAGGTCTTTATCACTGTCATTCTCTTATCACAACACACTTCCTATTATAATGATCTATACAGGTCTTTATCACTGTCATTCTCTTATCACAACACACTTCCTATTATAATGATCTGTACAGGTCTTTATCACTGTCATTCTCGTATCACAACACACTTCCTATTATAATGATCTGTACAGGTCTTTATCAATGTCATTCTCTTATCACAACACACTTCCTATTATAATGATCTGCACAAGTCTTTATCACCGTCATTCTCTTATCACAACACAATTCCTATTATAATGATCTGTACAGGTCTTTATCACTGCCAGTCTCTTATCACAACACACTTCCTATTATAATGATATGTACAGGTCTTTATCACTGTCATTCTCTTATCACAACACACTTCCTATTATAATGATCTGTACAGGTCTTTATCACTGTCATTCTCTTATTACAACACACTTCCTATTATAATGATCTGTACAGGTCTTTGTTACTGTCATTCTCTTATCACAAAACACTTCCTATTATAATGATCTGTACAGGTCTTTATCACTGTCATTCTCTTATCACAACACACTTCCTATTATAATGATCTGTACAGGTCTTTATCACTGTCATTCTCTTATCACAACACACCTCCTATTTTAATGAACTGTACAGGTCTTAATCACTGTCATTCTCTTATCTCAACACACTTCCTATTATAATGATCTGTACAGGTCTTTATCACTGTCATTCTCTTATCACAACACACTTCCTATTATAATGAGCTGTACAGGTCTGTATCACTGTCATTCTCTTATCTCAACACACTTCCTATTATAATGATCTGTACAGGTCTTTATCACTGTCATTCTCTTATCACAACACACTTCCTATTATAATGATCTGTACAGGTCTTTATCACTGTCATTCTCTTATCACAACACACTTCCTATTATAATGATCTGTACAGGTCTTTATCACTGTCATTCTCTTATCACAACACACTTCCTATTATAATGATCTGTACAGGTCTTTGTTACTGTCATTCTCTAATCACAACACACTTCCTATTATAATGATCTGTACAGGTCTTTATCACTGTCATTCTCTTATCACAACACACTTCCTATTATAATTATCTGTACAGGTCTTTATCACTGTCATTCTCTTATCACAACACACTTCCTATTATAATGATCTGTACAGGTCTTTATCAGTCATTCTTTTATCACAACACACTTCCTATTTTAATGAACTGTACAGGTCTTTATAACTGTCATTCTCTTATCACAACACACTTCCTATTATAATGATCTGTACAGGTCTTTATCACTGTCATTCTCTTATCACAACACACTTCCTCTTATAGTGATCCGTACAGGTCTTTATCACTGTCATTCTCTTATCACAACACACTTACTATTATATTGATCTGTACAGGTCTTTATCACTGTCATTCTCTTATCACAACATACTTCCTATTATAATGATATGTACAGGTCTTTATCACTGTTATTCTCTTATCACAAAACACTTCATATTATATATTGTACAGGTCTTTATCACGGTCATTCTCTTATCACAACACACTTCCTGTTATAATGATCTGTACAGGTCTTTATCACTGTCATTCTCTTATCACAACACACTTCCTACTATTATGATCTGTACAGGTCTTTATCACTGTCATTCTCTTATCACAACACACTTCCTATTATAATGATCTGTACAGGTCTTTATCACTGTCATTCTCTTATCACAACACACTTCCTATTATAATGATCTGTACAGGTCTTTATCACTGTAATTTTCTTATCACAACACACTTCCTATTATAATGATCTGTCCAGGTCTTTATCACTGTCATTCTCTTATCACAACACACTTCCTATTATAATGATCTGTACAGGTCTTTATCACTGCCATTCTCTTATCACAACACACTTCCTATTATAATGATCTGTACAGGTCTTTATCACTGTAATTCTCTTATCACAACACACTTCCTATTATAATGACCTGTACAGGTCTTTATTACTGTCATTCTCTTATCACAACACACTTCCTATTATAACGATCTGTAAAGGTCTTTACCACTGTCATTCTCTTATCACAACACACTTACTATTATAATGATCTGTACAGGTCTTTATCACTGTCATTCTCTTATCACAACACACTTCCTATTATAATGATCTGTACAGGTCTTTATCACTGTCATTCTCTTATCACAACACACTTCCTATTATAATGATCTGTACAGGTCTTTATCACTGTCATTCTCTTATCACAACACACTTCCTATTTTAATGATCTGTACAGGTCTTTATCACTGTCATTCTCTTATCACAACACACTTCCTATTATAATGATCTGTACAGGTCTGTATCACTGTCATTCTCTTATCACAACACACTTCCTATTATAATGATCTGTACAGGTCTTTGTCACTGTCATTCTCTTATCACAACACACTTCCTATTATAATTATCTGTACAGGTCTTTATCACTGGCATTCTCTTATCACAACACACTTCCTATTATAATGATCTGTACAGGTCTTTATCACTGTCATTCTCTTATCACAACACACTTCCTATTATAATGAGCTGTACAGGTCTGTATCACTGTCATTCTCTTATCACAACACACTTCCTATTATAATGATCTGTACAGGTCTTTATCACTGTCATTCTCTTATCACAACACACTTCCTATTATAATGATCTGTACAGGTCTTTATCACTGTCATTCTCTTATCACAACACACTTCCTATTATAATGATCTGTACAGGTCTGTATCACTGTCATTCTCTTATCACAACACACTTCCTATTTTGATGATCTGTACAGGTCTTTATCACTGTCATTCTCTTATCACAACACACCTCCTATTTTAATGAACTGTACAGGTCTTTATCACTGTAATTCTCTTATCTCAACACATTTCCTATTATAATGATCTGTACAGGTCTTTATCACTGTCACTCTCTTCTCACAACACACTTCCTATTATAATGATCTGTACAGGTCTTTATCACTGTCATTCTCTTATCACAACACACTTCCTATTATAATGATCTGTACAGGTCTTTATCACTGTCATTCTCTTATCACAACACACTTCCTATTATAATGATCTGTACAGGTCTTTATCACTGTCATTCTCTTATCACAACACACTTCCTATTATAATGATCTGTACAGGTCTTTATCACTGTCATTCTCTTATCACAACACACTTCCTATTATAATGATCTGTACAGGTCTTTATCACTGTCATTCTCTTATCACAACACACTTCCTATTATAATGATCTGTACAGGTCTTTATCACTGTCATTCTCTTATCACAACACACTTCCTATTATAATGATCTGTACAGGTCTTTATCACTGTCATTCTCTTATCACAACACACTTCCTATTATAATGATCTGTACAGGTCTTTATCACTGTCATTCTCTTATCACAACACACTTCCTATTATAATGATCTGTACAGGTCTTTATCACTGTCATTCTCTTATCACAACACACTTCCTATTATAATGATCTGTACAGGTCTTTATCACTGTCATTCTCTTATCACAACACACTTCCTATTATAATGATCTGTACAGGTCTTTATCACTGTCATTCTCTTATCACAACACACTTCCTATTATAATGATCTGTACAGGTCTTTATCACTGTCATTCTCTTATCACAACACACTTCCTATTATAATGATCTGTACAGGTCTTTATCACTGTCATTCTCTTATCACAACACACTTCCTATTATAATGATCTGTACAGGTCTTTATCACTGTCATTCTCTTATCACAACACACTTCCTATTATAATGATCTGTACAGGTCTTTATCACTGTCATTCTCTTATCACAACACACTTCCTATTATAATGATCTGTACAGGTCTTTATCACTGTCATTCTCTTATCACAACACACTTCCTATTATAATGATCTGTACAGGTCTTTATCACTGTCATTCTCTTATCACAACACACTTCCTATTATAATGATCTGTACAGGTCTTTATCACTGTCATTCTCTTATCACAACACACTTCCTATTATAATGATCTGTACAGGTCTTTATCACTGTCATTCTCTTATCACAACACACTTCCTATTATAATGATCTGTACAGGTCTTTATCACTGTCATTCTCTTATCACAACACACTTCCTATTATAATGATCTGTACAGGTCTTTATCACTGTCATTCTCTTATCACAACACACTTCCTATTATAATGATCTGTACAGGTCTTTATCACTGTCATTCTCTTATCACAACACACTTCCTATTATAATGATCTGTACAGGTCTTTATCACTGTCATTCTCTTATCACAACACACTTCCTATTATAATGATCTGTACAGGTCTTTATCACTGTCATTCTCTTATCACAACACACTTCCTATTATAATGATCTGTACAGGTCTTTATCACTGTCATTCTCTTATCACAACACACTTCCTATTATAATGATCTGTACAGGTCTTTATCACTGTCATTCTCTTATCACAACACACTTCCTATTATAATGATCTGTACAGGTCTTTATCACTGTCATTCTCTTATCACAACACACTTCCTATTATAATGATCTGTACAGGTCTTTATCACTGTCATTCTCTTATCACAACACACTTCCTATTATAATGATCTGTACAGGTCTTTATCACTGTCATTCTCTTATCACAACACACTTCCTATTATAATGATCTGTACAGGTCTTTATCACTGTCATTCTCTTATCACAACACACTTCCTATTATAATGATCTGTACAGGTCTTTATCACTGTCATTCTCTTATCACAACACACTTCCTATTATAATGATCTGTACAGGTCTTTATCACTGTCATTCTCTTATCACAACACACTTCCTATTATAATGATCTGTACAGGTCTTTATCACTGTCATTCTCTTATCACAACACACTTCCTATTATAATGATCTGTACAGGTCTTTATCACTGTCATTCTCTTATCACAACACACTTCCTATTATAATGATCTGTACAGGTCTTTATCACTGTCATTCTCTTATCACAACACCTTCCTATTATAATGATCTGTACAGGTCTTTATCACTGTCATTCTCTTATCACAACACACTTCCTATTATAATGATCTGTACAGGTCTTTATCACTGTCATTCTCTTATCACAACACACTTCCTATTATAATGATCTGTACAGGTCTTTATCACTGTCATTCTCTTATCACAACACACTTCCTATTATAATGATCTGTACAGGTCTTTATCACTGTCATTCTCTTATCACAACACACTTCCTATTATAATGATCTGTACAGGTCTTTATCACTGTCATTCTCTTATCACAACACACTTCCTATTATAATGATCTGTACAGGTCTTTATCACTGTCATTCTCTTATCACAACACACTTCCTATTATAATGATCTGTACAGGTCTTTATCACTGTCATTCTCTTATCACAACACACTTCCTATTATAATGATCTGTACAGGTCTTTATCACTGTCATTCTCTTATCACAACACACTTCCTATTATAATGATCTGTACAGGTCTTTATCACTGTCATTCTCTTATCACAACACACTTCCTATTATAATGATCTGTACAGGTCTTTATCACTGTCATTCTCTTATCACAACACACTTCCTATTATAATGATCTGTACAGGTCTTTATCACTGTCATTCTCTTATCACAACACACTTCCTATTATAATGATCTGTACAGGTCTTTATCATTCTCTTATCACAACACACTTCCTATTATAATGATCTGTACAGGTCTTTATCACTGTCATTCTCTTATCACAACACACTTCCTATTATAATGATCTGTACAGGTCTTTATCACTGTCATTCTCTTATCACAACACACTTCCTATTATAATGATCTGTACAGGTCTTTATCACTGTCATTCTCTTATCACAACACACTTCCTATTATAATGATCTGTACAGGTCTTTATCACTGTCATTCTCTTATCACAACACACTTCCTATTATAATGATCTGTACAGGTCTTTATCACTGTCATTCTCTTATCACAACACACTTCCTATTATAATGATCTGTACAGGTCTTTATCACTGTCATTCTCTTATCACAACACACTTCCTATTATAATGATCTGTACAGGTCTTTATCACTGTCATTCTCTTATCACAACACACTTCCTATTATAATGATCTGTACAGGTCTTTATCACTGTCATTCTCTTATCACAACACACTTCCTATTATAATGATCTGTACAGGTCTTTATCACTGTCATTCTCTTATCACAACACACTTCCTATTATAATGATCTGTACAGGTCTTTATCACTGTCATTCTCTTATCACAACACACTTCCTATTATAATTCAGTCACTTATATATACTACACACATAGTATATAATTTACATATATATTTATCACTGTACTATTTATGGGTGGTTAGTTATCGTTCATTATTACAAATTACTAACAACTATTTAATTGAATCATGAAAATTACAGTTTTCACCGTCTACATTATCATACCTACAGTACAACTTCATACTAGAACAAATCAACACCTTCTTGCCAAAATATGTTTTCCTCTGTTTTGTCCCACTCCTCATATATACAATTTACATGACGCTGATGATCCAACTATGATATTAAATTTTGTCCTGACTCATTGTTTACTGAAGGAATGGGAAGCAGTGTTTAACCCTTATTTAGCGGCGAGCAACATAAGTCGAGTTAAATAAAGCTGGACTATGTGGCGGCGCTCGACATAACTCGAGTGGCAATTTCAGCACGTAATGTGGCTGAGAGAGAGAGACAAGTGGTGGCAGGAGACTAGCGAGCGTATGACTGCTCCAGACCACCGCGGCGAACCTACTGACACAAATCTCAGCTCCCTCCTCCCTCTCTCACTCGCTACATACTCAATTATGTACTGAAAGTACCGAATTACCTGCTTTTTGCACTCGCGTTGCACGGTTATTGCAAGAAAACTATCCATCATACAAGGATCGTTATGGTGTCATTCGAAAGCTCTGTTTATGCCCTTTCAGGGATAGGTACTTGTTTTACGTTCTGGGTCTTATTTAGGCATGAAAATGATCACGTAAACAGCCCTATTTTGGCTAAAAACACCCCGCTGTGCGGTACACATAAATAAACCGCATAGGCCGCTCGTAAGGTGTTAAACGTATAACATGTTTGGATTGCAGTGAAGCAAAGGTTTATTTTACCCAACGGTACGCCAGTGTAATTATGAATAATACGGTATAAGTAGATTGTGTCGCTAAACGCAGACGACTCAACCTTACACTACTCCATTAGTTTTTCAGAACGCCCCAGCCAGCAATCCCTCAACGACAAACGTAATGAAGCCATAGAACTCTTAAATTCTGATCTAAATACTATTTCCAATTGGGGTCAGAGAAAACCTTGTTAACTTTAATGCTTCCAAAACCCAATTTCTCCATCTATCTACCCGTCAGGATCTCCCAGCGGACTATCCCTTATTCTTCAACAATACAAAAATCAACCTTCATCTTCTCTCAATATTCTTGGTGTCTCTTTTTCTTCTGCTCTCATTTGGAAGGACCATATTACCAGTCTTGCTAAGGCAGCCTCCCAGAAGCTGGGTGTGCTCAACCGTCTTAGGGGGTTCTTTTCCCCTGCACAGCTTCTTGCTCTGTACAGGGGCATAGTGCGCCCTTGTATTGAGTATTGTTCACATGTGTGGGGAGGTTCCTCTCACACCGCTCTCCTAGACAAAGTTGAAAGGAAGGCCTTTCGTATCATTAACTCCCGTCCACTCACCAACTCTCTGCAATCTCTCTCTCTCCGCCGCAATGTTGCATCTCTCTCGCTATTCTATCGCTACTATAATAATCAGTGTTCCTCAGAGCTATCCCAGTGCATACCACCTCCTTTACGTAGGGCACGTGGTACCCGTCTTGCAACTCAATCCCACCCCTACTCTGTGCAACTCTCCAACCCAAGAGTGAAACGTTACTCTCAAACTTTCTTCTACTCAACAGCTGAGCTCTGGAACTCTCTCCCTGAATCAGTCTTTCCCTCTTCCTATGACTTAAATTGCTTCAAACTCTGTGTGTCCAGGCATTTTGGCTGGAACGTCCCTTGATTTTGGCCCTGTCACTCTTTCAACTATGGGGGGGGGGGGGGGGGGCACTCGCTATAGGCAGTTATGCCTTTTGCCTCCCTCAATCACATAGAAAAAAAATAAAAAATAAAAATAAAAATAATGATCACAAATATTTCTTTGATAGTTATCTCAAACATATCCACCTGGATAAAATAACCTGTTAGTAAACATCAATATTAAAGATACCTATACACATGTTACTTTTTAGTATATTTTCCCCTCTGAGTATAACTAACATGATCAAGGACATTTAATATATAATGCTACATATCGTGCGATACTATTATCTAGCAAGTGAAAAACGTCAGGAACAATATTCGAACACTGTGAAGACAAAATATTTATCTCAGGAGTTGCCGCTTTTGAATAAATTTTTTAAACCAGCTCGACGCGACCCATTTCCTCTGGCACTATGCAAGTTAACTATATTGTTATCGTGGATTTTTACTGACAATGGTATTCCTTTACTCCATTTACTGCTGCCATCGAGGTCTCTTCATGGAGGTCCTGTGAATACGATCGTGTATGTGAAAATATTATATCATTTGTTACGACTGAGGTTTAAATATATCAGGGCTCTTATTCATTGGCCTAGTAATGACATAAATGGTACAACGGAACACGCTAGATCCAACCTCTGATGTATATTCCCAGTGAACAAAGAACACAAATACTCTCCAGAGTTCTATATGCAATAATAGGTTATCAAACTTTCAATAAATGTGCGTATACTCTAGGCTTAATGTTATGTGAAAACAGCCTATTACTACCTATAACCGAAGGTGCCTGGTTATGGTATGCAAAGTAAGGTGGTAGGAGAAGCTACAGCTTACGTTACTTTAATCAATAAATGTCAGGCACTCCTGCATGAAAGAAAGTGCCCTAAAGTCCTTCAACACCAAAAAGGAATCTTCTTTAAATGTTAGATGCTATCAAGATGCTCGAATCGAAAATGGAACCCAAAAAGGCAGGCAGCGGAACAATGCTCATGCAGGCTAAGCACACAAAAAGGCAGGATATATAATGCAGTCGGAGCCAAGAATATCCTAAACGCTACAACAATAATAATAATCGCCACGACAATGCAGTATTCCTATCAACAAAAAGAGCCTAAGTCGTTTGTGTCTCAATACATCAAACTAGGCTGCGAAATGCTTGAGTAATCATAAACGGGTATGCATAATAAGAGTAATTGGTTTAATATACTTAATGTCTACTATGACTGATAAAGTCTAGCTAGAGTCAATGATACGAGATACTGGTGCGCATGGCATGCCGCATAGCCTAGTGCAAATCTCAAGTCTGTGCGTCAAATATTACGTTATAGGGAAGGGTAGCTCCCTTGAGATACCTTAATACCGAAGTATTAAGCGTTCTCCTGGCGTACCTCAAAGACAAACAACCGAGCCTAGAACAGTGCGGAATGGTATAGGCAAAAAGCCCTCATTCGTGCATGCTCTACTCTCAATGGCACACAGACTAGAATTTACCCAATCAACTCCAGTTCTCAGGTATGTCGTGCAGCTTTTAACTAAAGCCAGCACCCATCGGAAACAATACCTTATAGTATCAGACTCCTAGTCTAGCATTATCTAATCCAGCAGAACACTAATAATTATAGGAAGCGGTACTGAACAATATGAATGCCAACCAATGCTTCGTGATCAACTTATCTTAACAACTAACATACATGGGTTATATAAGACCTTAACGCACAATACAACTGGCCAGCATGATACTGATTATGCAGAGTTAACCAGAGGGGGTATAATATTAATAAAAGGTGGTGAAAGATATGGAAAATGAGAGAGATAGGCAGAGGAAAAGGTTCTCAGGTGCAGTTAGGGGGGACAGGTATCAAAGGGATAAGAGGGATGCGTTCTAGAAACCAGATCTGAGGGAGAGAGTAGCAAGAAAGTTGTATATATACAAGCACTAGCTCGAACCGCGTAGGAAAAGCGGTAACAAGTCCTCCAGCCAATGCCAGAGAAGCCAGCCAAACATGACGTCACCGAGCATGGTAAAAAACTCCTCCAACCAATTCCCAAGCGACCAGCCAGCTATGACGTCATCGAGTATAGCAAAAAACACTGCGCGCCTCCCCACACTCTGTTCTACTCTCTCTGTCTCTCAAATCCTATCATTACTACTTAATGATAAAACATATACTTTGCAATTAAATATATAAAGCCTTGACATGGGTGAAAACAAAGAGCCTTTCTGGACTGCCCATGACACGAGCTTTCATATGAAATAAAGCACACAATGATACATCAACTGTTGCCACATCCACTGCCCTGGCGATCCTAGCGAGTCACTGTAGGACAAGCCATGCGGTTCTAACGGAGTGGTTAACGATACACCCCCCTCAAGATTTTTCTCAGAGGCCCAAAGCTCAAAAAAAATCAGATGGTTAGAACCCATGCTATATGTCTACTTCCCATCACCCAGCGGCAGTAAAATATCTGGCACAGTTCTCAACAAAACATTTTACAAAATTATAACCCTCCCCAACACAATAGGTTAAATCATATGTAGTTATGCTCCTCAAGATCGAGCTTCTCTAGCCCAGCATTCTGAGAGGAGTGCAACTCAGAATTACTGCTATAACATACTGAAAAAATTCAACTATCAAAGAAAGAGTTTTTATTTGATTTTTATGTTTTTAATTTGTTTATTTCGGCTGCACTATAGGGGCAAGCCTAGTTTTTTTCTTCTATACCAAACGCTCAACTCCTGCTTTACGACCCAATACGCTGGGCTACAACCGCAAGCCAACAAGCACCAAGCGCAAAATACTATTCAAACTAAAGCAGGAGGCTACCCGTGTGTCAATCTACCCAGGATCATACACCCTTGAAAGACAATCTGCAACCACGTTGTCACAACCGGCAATATGGCGTATGTCCAGGCTATACTCCTGTAACACCAGCGACCACCCGGTCAGCCTCATATTCCGATTGTGAAACTGGTCCAAGAACTTGAGAGGGTGATGATCTGTGTAAACTACAACGACCGGACCATAGGCTGGAACATAGACCTCGAAAAGTCCCAGCGCAAGCACAACCGCCAGCAGCTCCTCCTCGACAACAGAGCAGCTCCCCTGGGCCGAATTGAACTTCTCCGAGCAGAAACTAACAGGATGCTCCAGCCCATCATCGTCCTTTTTCACAAGGACGGCACCAGCCCCCGTACCACTAGCACCCGCTGCTAGTTGGAAAGGTAGGCTAAAGTCAGGGGCCCTGAGGATCGTGTGAGTGCACAACAGGTGTTTTACTACTCCAAACGCCTTCTCACACTCAGGCGCCCATTTTAATTTCTTATCCTTCCAGTTATCCTCCACCTGAGCTTGACTGTCCCGTTTTCCTTCTCCACCTTGACTGCTAAAAGTCATCACAGGCACAGTGAGAGGCTCAGGGGGATGCCTCACATACTCCTTCATGAGATTAACGTGACATAACTGATTGCGCTTACGTCTGTCTGGAGCGGCCACCAAGCAATCCAGGTCCGATAGCCTCTCAACCACCCTATAAGGACCAGTGTACTTCGCGGATAAGGGATGACCTACAAGGGGCAGTAGAATCAACACCTCCTGACCCACGTGAAACTCCCTGAGTTTAACCCTGAGGTCGTACCTGTCCTTCATGAGGGCCTGAGAGCTAGACAAATTACGGCCAGCCAACTCCAGACTGCGCAACATCCGTTTTCGACTGTCGAGGACATACTTGAGCCTAGAACAAGGTTTTTCTGCGCCCTCCCATATTTCTTCAACCATATGGAGAGGCCCTCTGACACGGTGTCCAAAGACGAGCTCACTAGGACTGAATCCCAAACTTTCCCCAGGTACCTCCCGTGCAGCAAATAAAACACATGGCAGGCCAAGATCCCAACCATTCCCACTCTCAAAGCAACAACAACGAAGCACAGATTCCAAGGCTGAGTGCCATCGCTCTAACACACCCTGGTTCTCCGGATGATACGCAGATGACACAACCGTAACAATCCCATGCTGCGTCATTGCTTGAACAAAGAGGTTAGAAGTGAAGTTGGATCCTTGGTCTGACTGAATTACCTGCGGGTAACCATACCGGGAAAAATACACTAGCAAGTTTCGGACCACCGTCTTCGCTGACCCATTTCTCATAGGGTACGCGTCAGGGTACCTTGTTGCTACCTCCATGATGGTCAGGGGATACTTGTAAAAATCTCCCGACTGTGCATCACTGTCCTCCTTCAACTCGACAGCACCGGTACCACATTCAAGAACCTCCGGGTCTTCTAATTGCAATTTACGAGTGTCCGAAGGAGCAAGCTTAACTAAGTGCTTGCGAAACAACTCATGTCCCCCTCCTACACTGAATTTAGCCTCCCGTTGCTCTCTCTCTCTGTGTATCGTTGCTGTCTCTTCGTCTTTTTAAGCCCATCCTCTGCCTTCTTAGTAACAGTTAATGGGTCTTCTCCAGACTCGAAAACCGGTCCTAATAATGAGTCCCCGAGAATGTCCGTTGATACTAAACTCTCAACCGCATCAACTTTCAACCCCTTCTCGGTACCTTTCCTCCGCTTGTCTAAAGACTGTTGACCAGAATGTGACTCCCTGGATGCAAGAGATCTAGTGACAACACACGACATAGGTTGCACCGGACACTTCTCAACCCACTCCTGCTCCTCCCTACTCACGTCGGCCGGCTTCTCAGCAAAGACTAAGGGTGGAGCCTCAGAAGTAGGCCCCGCAAAGTCGTTGCCGAGAAGGAGGTTGACACCCCCAACAGGTAACTTCTCCACAATTCCTACATCCAGGTCACGAGTCACACCATCAACTTCCATCTTCATTCTTACAAGCGGGTATGACCATGTTGCATTAACTCCCTGAACCACAACCACCCGCGCCGCATTTACATGTTTACCAGTGAAATTCCTCAACAATGTTTGCGATGCCCCAGTGTCACGCAAAATTCTCACCTCATGTCTTCTACCCCCCCACTCCACACAACCGAGTCCCCTGTGGTCACTAAAGGCATCACGGACAGGGAATTAGCCTTCCGGATCCTTCTGCACTGGCAGTGTATTTACCTCGGAAGAATTGCCTCTAACAAACTCCGATGTCCTCTTGAACACTCCAATGCCGTGAGGAAAAGACACGGCTGCCGGAGGAGGTCGACTAGGGCACTCATTTGCTTTATGACCCTCTTGGTGGCACTTAAAACACATAAATTTCGGTTTTGGCTTATACTGTGATGTAAAAAGCCCCTGACTTTTCTCATATGGCGTGGTGTTAGGTTTGGATTCAGTTTTAGTTTCATTGCTCTTTTGTTTATATGTGTCATTGCTACGGGGAGGGGGAGGATAACGGTCCCTAGCACTTGCATCGTACTTCTGTGAGGATCCGCAACCCCGAATCAACGACAGCCGTCGATCAGCCATTTCTGCTGCTTCGACTAGAGTTCTTGGGTTTTTCTCCTTTAAGTTCAAATTTAGATCACCGCCCGTGCTCTTAAAGAACTGCTACAACATCATTAACTGCTTAATTCCATCAAATGTTGTTACCCTCTCAGATCGGAGCCAGTTCCCCATAGCATCGGACAAGTCCCGGGCGTGTTCCAAAAAGGTGCTATCTCTTCCCTTAGTTACACCCCGGAACTTCAAACGGTACGTTTCTAGTTGCAGTTCGTAAGCCCTCAGGACAGCCTCCTTGAAATCCTCATACACAATACATGACTCAAAAGGTAACGCATCATAGGCTTTAAGACTCTTGCCTATTAATCTAGAGGATACAAGTGCTGCCCATTTATTCTCTGGCCACTGGTGTTCCTGGCACTTCTTCTCAAAGCGTGCGAAAAATTCTGTTACACCACTCTCATCAAACACCGGAACCAGTTTCAATAAGTGCGAGAGAGATTGATCATGAGCACGGTTACCAGCCCCAAGTCGCTGTCCCTTTGTCTCTACTCGCGACTTCTCTATGTCCATGTCGGCACAGTACCTAGTCGACTCTAAATCAGCTTGGATTTTTGCTAGCTCTATGTGCTGCTGACTGATAGTTTTTCTCTCTTCTATCTTGGCTCTCTCATCTATCTTGGCTAATTCTAATTGCTGCTGAAGCTCACATGCCCTTTGTTGCTGCTGAAGCTCACATACCCTTTGTTGCTCTACAGATACCCTGATAGCCTTTCTCTCTTCGATCTTAGCTAATTCGAGCCGAAACAATAATTCTGGAGATAACCCTTGAGGAGCTGAAGGTGCTACAATGTTTGAAATTACCGGTGGTCACCCCAGGGGCAACCAACCCTGCCAGTCACCACCCATCTGTGGAAGTGTACTCGGGGTCGGCAAACCACTGGATGGCTGGGAGTCGAGTGTAGGGGAAGCATTGCCGAAGGGCTCTGAGCACTCAACCAATCTCGCTCACCAGTCACCCTGCCCAGTACACACGTTATCAAGCTATCCCTGGTCATGCTGCTGGTACCCGCATGACCGATAGCTGTGGCCAGGCATTGAAGACCGTACCGGTCCATACCCTCCAACCGCTCGTCAGTAACAGGCCATTGCAAAAATATCCTAGCATCCTCCTCACAGTTCACTTGATTAACCCTTTCATCATACTGCTGTTCCTCAGTTTCGACATTACGTACTGTGTCTCCATTCTCCTCTGATCCGGTATAAGACATGATGCTCACAAAAATTTCCCACCTCAATATTCAGAAAAGAAGCACCCCAAACTCTTATACCTCAATATACACACAAAAATTCTCGGAAATTCTCAAGGGCTATACTATGTTGCAAAAAAAAAAATATTCGTGCTGATCCCCGCAAAATATTCCCCAAAACAACAAATGTTCCCTGCTAATAAATGTAGGTTCACCAAATCCTAGGTAAGGTCGCCATTTGTTACGACTGAGGTTTAAATATATCAGGGCTCTTATTCATTGGACTAGTAATGGCATAAAATCTACAACGGAACGCACTAGATCCAAGCTCTGATGTATATTCCCAGTGAACAAAGAACACAAATACTCTCCAGAGTTCTATATGCAATAATAGGTTATCAAACTCTCAATAAATGTGCGTCTACTCTAGGCTTAATGTTATGTGAAAACAGCCTATAACCTATAACCGAAGGTGCTTGGTTATGGTATGCAAAGTAAGGTGGTAAGAGAAGCTACAGCTTACGTTACTTTAATCAATAAATGTCAGGCACTCCTGCATGAAAGAAAGTGCACTAAAGTCCTTCAACACCAACAAGGAATCTTCTTTAAATGTTAGATGCTATCAAGATGCTCGAATCGGAAATGGAACCCAAAAAGGCAGGCAGCGGAACAATGCTTGTGCAGGCTATGCACACAAAAAGGCAGGATATATAATGCAGTCAGAGCCAAGAATATCCTAAACGCTACAACAATAATAATAATCGCCACGACAATGCAGTATTCCTATCAATAAAAAGAGCCTAAGTCGTTTGTGTCTCAATACATCAAACTAAGCTGCGAAATGCTTGTGTAATCATAAACGGGTATTCATAATAAGAGTAATTGGTTTAATATTTTTAATGTCTACTATGACTGATAAACTCTAGCTAGAGTCAATGATACGAGATACTGGTGCGCATGGCATGCCGCATAGCCTAGTGCAAATCTTAAGTCTGTGCGTCAAATATTACGTTATAGGAAATGGTAACTCTCTTGAGAAACCTTAATACCGAAATATTAAGCGTTCTCCTGGCGTACCTCAAAGACAAACAACCGAGCCTAGAACAGTGCGGAATGGTATAGGCAAAAAGCCCTCATTCGTGCATGCTCTACTCTCAATGGCGCACAGACTAGAATTTACCCAATCAACTCCTGTTCTCAGGTATGTCGTGCAGCTTTTAACTAAAGCCAGCACCCATCGGAAACAATACCTCATAGTATCAGACTCCTAGTCTAGCATTATCTAATCCAGCAGAACACTAATAATTATAGGAAGCGGTACTGAACAATATGAATGCCAACCAATGCTTCGTGATCAACTTATCTTAACAACTAACATACATGGGTTATATAAGACCTTAATGCACAATACAACTGGCCAGCATGAAGCTGATTATGCAGAGTTAACCAGAGGGGGTATAATATTAATAAAAGGTGGTGAAAGATATGGAAAATGAGAGAGATAGGCAGAGGAAAAGGTTCTCAGGTGCAGTAGGGGGGGGTCAGGTATCAAAGGGATAAGAGGGATGCGTTCTAGAAACCAGATCTGAGGGAGAGAGTAGCAAGAAAGTTGTATATATACTAGCACTAGCTCGAACCGCGTAGGAAAAGCGGTAACAAGTCCTCCAGCCAATGCCAGAGAAGCCAGCCAAACATGACGTCACCAAGCATGGTAAAAAACTCCTCCAACCAATCCCCAAGCGACCAGGCAGCTATGACGTCATCAAGTATAGCAAAAAACACTGCGCGCCTCCCCACACTCTGTTCTACTCTCTCTCTCTCTCTCTCAAATCCTATCATTACTACTTAATGATAAAACATATACTTTGCAATTAAATATATAAAGCCTTGACATGGGTGAAAACAAAGAGCCTTTCTGGACTGCCCATGACACAAGCTTTCATATGAAATAAAGCACACAATGATACATCAACTGTAGCCACATCCACTGCCCTGGCGATCCTAGCGAGTCACTGTTGGACAAGCCATGCGGTTCTAACGGAGTGGTTAACGTCACACCCCACCCAAGATTTTTCTCAGAGGCCCAAAGCTCAAAAAAAATCTGATGGTTGGAACCCATGCTATATCTCTACTTCCCATCACCCAGCGGAAGTAAAATATCTAGCACAGTTCTCAATAAAACATTTTACAAAATTATAACCCTCCCCAACACAATAGGTTAAATCATAATTGTAGGTATGCTCTTCAAGAGCGAGCTTCTCTAGCCCAGCATTCTGAGAGGAGTGCAACTCAGAATTACTGCTGTAACATACTGAAAAAATTCAACTATCAAAGAAAGAGTTCTTATTTGATTTTTTATGTTTTTAATTTGTTTATTTCAGCTGCACTATAGGAGCAAGCCTAGTTTTTTCTTCTATACCAAACGCTCAACTCCTGCTTTATGACCCAATACGCTGGGCTTCAACCGCGAGCCAACAAGCACCAAGCGCAAAATACTATTCAAACTAAAGCAGGAGGCTACCCGTGTGTCAATCTACCCAGGATCATACACCCTTGAAAGACAATCTGCAACCACGTTGTCACAACCGGCAATATGGCGTATGTCCAGGCTATACTCCCGTAACACCAGCGACCACCCGGTCAGCCTCATATTCCGATTGTGAAACTGGTCCAATAACTTGAGAGGGTGATGATCTGTGTAAACTACAACGACCGGACCATAGGCTGGAACATAGACCTCGAAATGCCCCAGCGCAAGCACAACCGCCAGCAGCTTCTCCTCGACAACAGAGCAGCTCCCCTGGGCCAAATTGAACTTCTCCGAGCAGAAACTAACAGGAAGCTCCAGCCCATCATTGTCCTTTTTCACAAGGACGGCACCAGCCCCCACACCACTAGCACCCGCTGCTAGTTGGAAAGGTAGGCTAAAGTCAGGGGCCCTGAGGATCGGGTGAGTGCACAACAGGTGTTTTACTACTCCAAACGCCTTCTCACACTCAGGCGCCCATTTGAATTTCTTATCCTTCCAGTTATCCTCCGCCTGAGCTTGACTGTCCCGTTCTCCTTCTCCACCTTGACTGCTAAACTTCATCACAGGCACAGTGAGAGGCTCAGGGCGATGCCTCACATACTCCTTCATGAGATTAACGTGACATAACTGATTGCGCTTACGCCTGTCTGGAGCGGCCACCAAGCAATCCAGGTCCGATAGCTCCTCCACCACCCTATAAGGACCAGTGTACTTCGCGGATAAGGGATGACCTACAAGGGGCAGTAGAATCAACACCTCCTGACCCACGTGAAACTCCCTGAGTTTAACCCTGAGGTCGTACCTGTCCTTCATGAGGGCCTGAGAGCTAGACAAATTACGGCCAGCCAATTCCAGACTGCGCAACATCCGTTCTCGACTGTCGAGGACATACTTGAGCCTAGAACAAGGTTTTTCTGCGCCCTCCCATATTTCTTCAACCATATGGAGAGGCCCTCTGACACGGTGTCCAAAGACGAGCTCATTAGGGCTGAATCCCAAGCTTTCCCCAGGTACCTCCCGTGCAGCAAATAAAACACATGGCAGGCCAAGATCCCAACCATTCCCACTCTTAAAGCAACAACAACGAAGCACAGGTTCCAAGGCTGAGTGCCATCGCTCTAACACACCCTGGCTCTCCGGATGATACGCAGATGACACAACCGTAACAATCCCATGCTGCGGCATTGCTTGAACAAAGAGGTTAGAAGTGAAGTTGGATCCTTGGTCTGACTGAATTACCTGCGGGTAACCATACCGGGAAAAATACACTAGCAAGTTTCGGACCACCGTCTTCGCTGACCCATTTCTCATAGGGTACGCGTCAGGGTACCTTGTTGCTACATCCATGATGGTCAGGGGATACTTGTAAAAATCTCCCGACTGTGCATCACTGTCCTCCTTCAACTCGACAGCCCCGGTACCACATTCAAGAACCTCCGGGTCTTCTAATTGCAATTTACGAATGTCCGAAGGAGCAAGCTTAACTAAGTGTTTGCGAAACAACTCATGCCCCCCTCCTACACTGAATTTAGCCTCCCGTTGCTCTCTCTCTGTGTATCGTTGCTGTCTCTTCGTCTTTTTAATCCCGTCCTCTGCCTTCTTAGTAACAGTTAATGACGGTCTTCTCCAGACTCGAAAACCGGTCCTAATAATGAGTCCCCGAGAAGGTCCGTTGATACTAAACTCTCAACCGCATCAACTTTCAACCCCTTCTCGGTACCTTTCCTCCGCTTGTCTAAAGACTGTTGACCAGAATGTGACTCCCTGGATGCAAGAGATCTAGTGACAACACACGCCATAGGTTGCACCGGACACTTCTCAACCCTCTCCTGCTCCTCCCTACTCACGTCGGCCGGCTTCTCGGCAACGACTAAGGGTGGAGCCTGAGAAGTAGGCCCCGCAAAGTCGTTGCCGAGAAGTAGGTCGACGCCCCCAACAGGTAACTTCTCCACAATTCCTACATCCAGGTCACGAGTCACACCATCAACTTCCATCTTCATTCTTACAAGCGGGTATGACCTTGTTGCATTAACTCCCTGAACCACAACCACCCGCGCCGCATTTACAGGTTTACCAGTGAAATTCCTCAACAATGTTTGCGATGCCCCAGTGTCACGCAAAATTCTCACCTCATGTTTTCTACCCCCCCACTCCACACAACCGAGTCCCCTGTGGTCACTAAAGGCATCACGGACAGGGAATAAGCCTTCCGGATCCATCTGCACTGGCAGTGTATTTACCTCGGAAGAATTGCCTCTAACAAACTACGATGTCCTCTTGAACACTCCAATGCCGTGAGCAAAAGACACGGCTGCCGGAGGAGGTCGACTAGGGCACTCATTTGCCTTATGACCTTCCTGGTGGCAGTTAAAACACATAAATTTCGGTTTCGGCTTATACTGTGATGTAAAAAGCCCCTGACTTTTCTCATACGGCGTGGTGTTAGGTTTGGATTCAGTTTTAGTTTCATTGCTCTTTTGTTTAAATGTGTCATTGCTACGGGGAGGGGGAGGATAACGGTCCCTAGCACTTGCATCGTACTTCTGTGAGGACCCGCAACCCCGAATCAATGACAGCCGTCGATCAGCCATTTCTGCTGCTTCGACAAGAGTTCTTGGGTTTTTCTCCTTTAAGTTCAAAGTTAGATCACCGCCCGTGCTCTTAAAGAACTGCTCCAACATCATTAACTGCTTAATTCCATCAAATGTTGTTACCCTCTCAGATCGGAGCCACTTTCCCATAGCATCGGACAAGTCCCGGGCGTGTTCCAAAAAGGTGCTATCTCTTCCCTTAGTTACACCCCGGAACTTCAAACGGTACGTTTCTGGTTGCAGTTCGTAAGCCCTCAGGACAGCCTCCTTGAGATCCTCATACACAATACATGACTCCAAAGGTAACGCATCATAGGCTTTAAGACCCTTGCCTATTAATCTAGAGGATACAAGTGCTGCTCATTTATTCTCTGGCCACTGGTGTTCCTGGCACTTCTTCTCAAAGCGTGCGAAAAATTCTGTTACACCACTCTCATCAAACACCGGAACCAGTTTCAATAAGTGCGAGAGAGATTGATCATGAGCACGGTTACCAGACCCAAGTCGCTGTCCCGTTGTCTCTACTCGCGACTTCTCTACGTCCATGTCGGCACAGTACCTAGTCGACTCTAAATCAGCTTGGATTTTTGCTAGCTCTATGTGCTGCTGACTGATAGTTTTTCTCTCTTCTATCTTGGCTCTCTCATCTATCTTGGCTAATTCTAATTGCTGCTGAAGCTCACATGCCCTTTGTTGCTGCTGAAGCTCTCATACCCTTTGTTGCTCTACAGATACCCTGATAGCCTTTCTCTCTTCGATCTTAGCTAATTCAAGCCGAAACAATAATTCTGGAGATAACACTTGAGGAGCTGAAGGTGCTACAATGTTTGAAATTACCGGTGGTCCCCCCAGGGGCAACCCACCCTGCCAGTCACCACCCAACTGTGGAAGTGTACTCGGGGTCGGCAAACCACTGGGATGGCTGGGAGTCGAGTGTAGGGGAAGCATGGCCGAAGGGCTCAGAGCACTCAACCCCTCTCGCTCACCAGTCACCCTGCCCAGTACACACGTTATCAAGTTATCCCTGGTCATGCTGCTAGTACCCACATAACCGATAGCTGTGGCCAGGCATTGAAGACCGTACCGGTCCATACCCTCCAACCGCTCGGCAGTAACAGGCCATTGCAAAAATATCCTAGCATCCTCCTCACAGTTCACCTGATTAACCCTTTCATCATACTGCTGTTCCTCAGTTTCGACATTACGTACTGTGTCTCCATTCTCCTCTGATCCGGTATAAGACATGATGCTCACAAAAATTTCCCACCTCAATATTCAGAAAAGAAGCACCCCAAACTCTTATACCTCAATATACACACAAAAATTCTCGGAAAAACTCAAGGGCTATACTATGTTGCAAAAACAAAATATTCGTGCTGATCCCCGCAAAATATTCCCCAAAACAACAAATGTTCCCTGCTAATAAATGTAGGTTCACCAAATCCTAGGTAAGGTCGCCATTTGTTACGACTGAGGTTTAAATATATCAGGGCTCTTATTCATTGGACTAGTAATGGCATAAATGCTACAACGGAACGCGCTAGATCCAACCTCTGATGTATATTCCCAGTGAACAAAGAACACAAATACTCTCCAGAGTTCTATATGCAATAATAGGTTATCAAACTCTCAATAAATGTGCGTCTACTCTAGGCTTAATGTTATGTGAAAACAGCCTATTACTACCTATAACCGAAGGTGCTTGGTTATGGTATGCAAAGTAAGGTGGTAGGAGAAGCTACAGCTTACGTTACTTTAATCAATAAATGTCAGGCACTCCTGCATGAAAGAAAGTGCACTAAAGTCCTTCAACACCAACAAGGAATCTTCTTTAAATGTTAGATGCTATCAAGATGCTCGAATCGGAAATGGAACCCAAAAAGGCAGGCAGCGGAACAATGCTCATGCAGGCTATGCACACAAAAAGGCAGGATATATAATGCAGTCGGAGCCAAGAATATCCTAAACGCTACAACAATAATAATATCGCCACGACAATGCAGTATTCCTATCAACAAAAAGAGCCTAAGTCGTTTGTGTCTCAATACATCAAACTAGGTTGCGAAATGCTTGAGTAATCATAAACGGGTATGCATAATAAGAGTAATTGGTTTAATATACTTAATGTCTACTATGACTGATAAAGTCTAGCTAGAGTCAATGATACGAGATACTGGTGCGCATGGCATGCCGCATAGCCTAGTGCAAATCTCAAGTCTGTGCGTCAAATATTACGTTATAGGGAAGGGTAGCTCTCTTGAGAAACCTTAATACCGAAGTATTAAGCGTTCTCCTGGCGTACCTCCAAGACAAACAACCGAGCCTAGAACAGTGCGGAATGGTATAGGCAAAAAGCCCTCATTCGTGCATGCTCTACTCTCAATGGCACACAGACTAGAATTTACCCAATCAACTCCAGTTCTCAGGTATGTCGTGCAGCTTTTAACTAAAGCCAGCACCCATCGGAAACAATACCTTATAGTATCAGACTCCTAGTCTAGCATTATCTAATCCAGCAGAACACTAATAATTATAGGAAGCGGTACTGAACAAAATGAATGCCAACCAATGCTTCGTGATCAACTTATCTTAACAACTAACATACATGGGTTATATAAGACCTTAACGCACAATACAACTGGCCAGCATGATACTGATTATGCAGAGTTAACCAAAGGGGGTATAATATTAATAAAAGGTGGTGAAAGATATGGAAAATGAGAGAGATAGGCAGAGGAAAAGGTTCTCAGGTGCAGCAAGGGAGACAGGTATCAAAGGGATAAGAGGGATGCGTTCTAGAAACCAGATCTGAGGGAGAGAGTGGCAAGAAAGTTGTATATATACTAGCACTAGCTCGAACCGCGTAGGAAAAGCGGTAACAAGTCCTCCAGCCAATGACAGAGAAGCCAGCCAAACATGACGTCACCAAGCATGGTAAAAAACTCCTCCAACCAATCCCCAAGCGACCAGCCAGCTATGACGTCATCGAGTATAGCAAAAAACACTGCGCGCCTCCCCACACTCTGTTCTACTCTCTCTCTCTTTCTCTCAAATCCTATCATTACTACTTAATGATAAAACATATACTCTGCAATTAAATATATAAAGCCTTGACATGGGTGAAAACAAAGAGCCTTTCTGGACTGCCCATGACACGAGCTTTCATATGAAATAAAGCACACAATGATACATCAACTGTAGCCACATCCACTGCCCTGGCGATCCTAGCGAGTCACTGTAGGACAAGCCATGCGGTTCTAACGGAGTGGTTAACGTCACACATTGTATAATGACCAATGTACAGTACAGTACAAGTATTAGTTTACCTTAACCCGGGAGCTGCGGGGAGACTCTTAAGAGTTCCCCCGGCGCACTGCGGGGAGACTCTTAAGAGTCAGAGAAAACAAAAATCAACTTTTGACATCGAAAAAAAAAAAAAAAATTTATATATTTTTTTTTTTTATTTTTTTTTTTTTTTTTTGGCCCCTGGGCCATGCAAAATCTCAGTCCTCTACCTCCCCTCCTTCCCCACTTTCCTCCTCTCCTTCAGTTATCACCTATTTTCCCTGTTATTCCCTTATTCTGAGGTATATTTTCGTGCTAACATTAGAAATCCGATTGGAGGGTGTGGTCATCACTGATAGCAAGCGAGTGCAAGAGAGAGAGAGAGAGTATCGATCGACTGTGTCTCAGTGGCCTTGGGGGAAATTGGCGGGAAAGCAGATTGCCTCACCCATACATTATACAACTCGCGGGCTATATCTCCGATTTTGACCATCCAAACGCTGTTTTCACTCGTTTTATTGTTGTTTCAGGTTAATACCTTTATAATCAACCCATAATAGGCGCATATGGATAAGTATTAATGCTATTAATGGCACAATGAATATTTTAGTGGCGGAAACACCTCAAATACGTCAGCACAGGGGGACGTTTCCAATTACCCCCATGCGCACTTCAGAGGTTAACTACGATGGTACACGGTACCCTTGGATATCCATTTAACTATATTATATAATCTACACCTGACACCCTATCCAGTATAAGGGTGGAGGTCAGTTTATTAGTTATGCTCCATATGCTCACGGAAGAAGGTCCCCATTGTTACCGAAACAAGGTTTGGAAACAGTCGGAACACCATAGTCCCAAGATAGGGTTTGTGTGTAAACAAGCTAATGGTCCTAACAAATGTTGGCAGTATCCAGTTACATGGATTGGGAATATAAATACATAAGGAAATGGCAGTCAAACATACATATATGATGACATCAGTTGGTGGAGATACATTTCTTGCAGGCACATTGCCTAGGCCAAAATCCCAAACAGGAGGAAGTGTCAGCATGGGAAACCTAATGGTTGAGTGTCTGCTCTAAAGCTAGATAACGAGAGTACAAAGGAGTACAAAGGAAATCAAGCAACAACATACCTGGTGACCCTTCTAGGGTGCTTGTCCTCCAAAACACTGAGGATCAATTGTCCAAACAGTGGTTTAGAGGGGGTAAAGGAACATTGGAAAGGGAACTACTGCCCTGGAATTAATGTCCGTGGCAGGATTAGGAAGTTAGTAGGGGTCAGATGGGTTAGTAACTGAGGGGGGGATAAAATAAAGTTATTCATTTACAAACGCAGTCAGTCGCGGGTTTGATGCAAGATAGTTGTCTAGGCGAAGTTTAAATGAATCAACTGTGCTGCAGTCTATAACGTCACGGGGAATCCCATTCCACAAGTTGACAACTCGATTGAAGAAGAAATTCTTAGATTCGTGCGAGTTAAAAGATTTATCGATAATTTTGCAACCGTTTCCCAGCGTGTAATTCGATTGGTCGATAGTGAAGTACTTACTACAGTTCATATTGTCGATGCCTTTGATGATTTTGAACACTTGAATTAAGTCGCCTCTTAACCCTTGTCTAGCGGGGCCCGCCTTAAGTCGGTGTTGAAAAATTTGGACTATGTGGCGGGGCCCGACTTAAGTCCGTTGGTTAATTCGCGCCCTAATTTAAGTGGAAAGCGAAACCTGGTGGTAGGCGGTGTACTACAAGGTCCCACCCACACATCCTCACCGCGTGACCTTGACTCAGTAACGCTCAAGCAGCCGTGATGGAAAGACAAAATTTGACCGTGTCCGATTTGGTGGCCGCCATCCCTTGTGCGTCGCGCCACCCTAGTCGTGAGGCCCCGCTCACCGCTGAGGACATAGATTTGATTATGAACTCTTCAGAACTGTCTAATAGGCTGTTGAATGACACCATGGAAGGCCTTGGTGATAGTGGTGATAGTGAGGAAGACGAGGACGACGAAACGATGCCGATCATAGGTTTTCACCCCAGACATAATTTGCAGGCCGCAAATGTTGAGGGTGAAGCTGCAGAGGGCGATCAGCAAGTTGAAGACGTTGGTGAACAAATGTATGAAGATGCTGACGAGGAGCTTGGTGAACATACTGGTGTGGGTGTTGGTAAGTACAATGTACATTTATATTGCTTGCGAGATTGATTACAAGCATTTTATTTGCGCATATTTCAGGGTGTACGGTAGATTCCTTACGGTAATACAAGCAACGAAGCTTGGCAAAGATTGTGATGTACAATATACATTTTCATAATTGCTTGTGACTTTGAAATTGCTTGCGAGTTTGATTGCAAGCGTTTTATATGCGTATATTTCAGGGTGTACAATAGATTCCTTACAATAACACAAGCAACGAAGCTTGGCGAAGATTGTGGTGTACAATATAAATTTTCATAATTGCTTGTGACTTTGAAATTGCTTGCGAGTTTGATTGCAAACGTTTTATATGCGTATATTTCAGGGTGTACAGTAGATTCCTTATGATAACACAAGCAACGAAGCTTGGCGAAGATTGTGGTGTACAATATACATTTTCATGATTGCTTGTGACTTTGAAATTGCTTGCGAGTTTGACTGCAAGCATTTTATATGCGTATATTTCAGGGTGTACAGTAGATTCCTTACGATAACACAAGCAACGAAGCTTGGCGAAGATTGTGGTGTACAATATACATTTTCATAATTGCTTGTGACTTTGAAATTGCTTGCGAGTTTGATTGCAAGCGTTTTATATGCGTATATTTCAGGGTGTACAGTAAATTCCTTACGATAACACAAGCAACGAAGCTTCGCGAAGATTGTGGCGTACAATATACATTTTCATAATTGCTTGTGACTTTGAAATTGCTTGCGAGTTTGATTGCAAGCGTTTTATATGTGTATATTTCAGGGTGTACAGTAGATTCCTTACGATAAAATAATACAAGCAACGAAAGATTAAAGATTTGTGATTGGCATTATATGATTGTGGGGACCATATGTATATATTATTTTATCATATCTTAACCCGGCAAGTGCGGCAAGACTGATATAAGTTTTACTGGTGGGCTGCCGGAAGCCTTATATAATCCAAGGTCTAAAAAAATCCCATTTAAATCAGCAAAGTATAAAAACAAATTATTTTTATTATTTTTAAATTGCCCCTTGGCCATGCCAAATATCACTCCTCCATATCCCCTCCTTCCCCCCCCCCCCCTTCAATGATCACCTTTTTTCCCTGTTATTCCCTTATTCTTAGGTATATATTCGTGCTAACATTAGCGAGTTGCTAGCAGGGCATGGTCATCTGTGTTACCAAGCGTGTGAAAGAGCGAGAGAGAGACTATCGCGCAACAGTGTCTCTCCAGCCGTCTTCACGGCTGGCTGGCTGGCAGGCTGCCTGAGCCATACGTTATGTAACTCCCGGCCTCTATCACTGATTTTGACCATCCAAACGCTGTTTCCACTTGTTTTATTGCTGTAACAGGTTATTACCTATATAATCAACGTAAAATAGGCGCATATGGAAAAGTATTAATGCAATTTATGGTACGATGCCGATTTGAGTGTAGGAAACACTCTAAATACCTCTGCACAGGGAGGAGTGGCCACTACCCCACCTACGCAGCGGAGAGGTTGATAAATAAAGGTCAATGTTTGTCCGTCTGTCTGTCAGTTACCCGACCTACCCAACCTTTGTTACTAAACTCCTCCCACAGTTTTGGTGCCAGGTGGGAGTGTGGGGCACCGTTGGAAAGCCCAGGCTTTGGAGATGGTTTTAGGCGAGTTTAGTGGAAATCAGAGACACTTTTGTTTAATAAAATTTTCGGCAGAACTTATGTAGTATACGTTTGGGGCAGAAGGAGGCCTCCGATCGAAAAGGTGTATGGAACGAAAGTTGTTCGCAGCCCCCCAAAATAGGGGTACGGATGAGGTCAGATCCAAAATCGGAGGTTATTTATCGGCCGAAATCGAGGTTGCCGTTTAACCCTTCTTTGGCGGCGCGCAACTTATGTCGTGTGAAATAAATTTGGACTAAGTGGCGGTTCACAACTTATGTCGTGTGCCATTTTCAGCATGTAATGTTGCAGAGAGAGAGACCTGAGCGGTGTGAGGAGCGCAGTAAGGCTATGACCGCCGCCCACCACCGCGGTGGGCCAACTGAAGTGAAAACCACCCTTCCATCCCCCCCTCACACTCGCTACACAGGGAATTATGTAGGGAAAG
This sequence comes from Paralithodes platypus, assembly GCA_032716605.1. Classification (NCBI taxonomy): domain Eukaryota; kingdom Metazoa; phylum Arthropoda; class Malacostraca; order Decapoda; family Lithodidae; genus Paralithodes; species Paralithodes platypus. The sequence continues at coordinate 43,055,633 of CM064548.1, read as the reverse complement.
TACCTAATTACATGGTTTTTGCACTCGTGTTGCACGATCGTTGCAAGAAAACCAGTGGTCGTACAAGGATGGTTGTGGTGTCATTGGATAGCTCTGTTTATGCCCTTTCAGGGATAGATACTTGTTTACGCTCTGGGTCTTATTTAGGCATGAAAATGATCACGTAAACAACCCTATTTAGGGTAAAAACACCCCGCTGGGCGGTACATATAAATTACCGCCTAAGCCGCTCGTAAGGTGTTAATGAGGCACAGGGAGGGCGAGGCCGGTGATTATGGTAGTAGTAGTATTGTGATGATTGTGGTAGAAGTGATTGATGATGATGATTATGGTAGTAGTAGTGGTGGTAGTAGTGATGGTGATTATGGTGATTACCCGGGCAATGCCGGGTAAGGGGAGGTGTGGTGGAGTGGTCATGCTACTGGATTGGTAATCCAATGGACCCGGGTTCAAATCCCGATATGTCAATGGGAAGATATTATTGGGATTGAATTTGTGCTGTACCTAGTATCAGTGCATTACCACAAAGCCCACCGAAATGCCAAAAAAATACCCTCATTGTTCCCTGATTAAATAACACTGTATGAATATTCCCATATTCAAAATATGTTACAGGGGGACAATGCCTAGTGAGTTCACTGCTCAATAGGTGGCGTTCTGAGAGTGAGGGTCTGAGTCTGGAGGGTGAGACTGTGAAGCACTTGAGCGAAGCAACCGGCCGCTTCAGAGATGGAGCTGCTTCGAGCCATGATGGTTGCTTCACATGTCTCACTCCCCAGACTGGAACAAGACCTCACGGGCTTCACCGTGTTGAGCGGTGGAATGTACAGGCTCTCAGCCTATGCCCGAGAGGGAGTAGTTGGAATATAGAAAAAAAAAAAAAAAAAAAAAAACCCCTGCTAGTATGATATATTTGTGAAATTGTTATATTATCACGACACACTCTCTCTCTCTCTCTCTCTTTCTCTGACTCACTCGGGTTCAGGGCACTCCCAAACCACCCTTTGGTTATCTCCTGCCCCCGGGCAATACCAACAAGCAGTCTTCTTCCTCTCTCTCTCTCACTCTCTCATATATATATACAGTATATATATATATATATATATATATATATATATATATATATATATATATATATATATATATATATACTGTATATATATATATATATATATATATATATAATCTCTCTTTCTCTCTCTCTCTCTTTCTCTGACTCACTAGTGTCCAGGGCACTCCCAAACCACCCTTTTCTTATCTCCTGCCCCCTGGCACTACCACCATGCAGTCTTCTTCCTCTCTCTCTCTCTCTCTCTCTCTCTCTCTCTCTCTCTCTCTCTCTCTCTCTCTCTCTCTCTCTCTCTCTCTTTCAAATAAATCATGTCTTAGTTATAAAGTTGGAGTCTGCACATCCCTCATACGAAATACCATTCCCACATTTTTCATAGGCAACACCAGACTGGCCAAATGCACCAGGTCAATGTCCCCACAGCCAGGCCCATCCAGGCAGCGAGCCGCCGTGTCAGAGCCTCCAGTGATGCCGCTCGCCAACATCTCGGGGGTAGAGCAGATACCAACTACCCCCGCCCATGCACAAGCTGGTCCAGCGACCTCTACACTAGCTGTACATGCTCTTTCCCCCGTGTTGTCAACGCCACCCGAGATGGCGTGGACGAGGAAGACCAGGCGTCGGCTGAATTTGGATGAAAGCGATGCCGGCCTAAGCTCTCCCGATTCGCCTGAAGCCAGGATATCCCCGGCGCTGGAAAGCGACTCTGATGGCGGGCAGGCACAGCAGGCGCAAGGACAGCCACAGCAGGGACAGCCACAGCAGGAGCAGGCACAGCCACAGTAGGGACAGCCACAGCAGGTGCAGGCACAGCCACAGCCATTACCAAGAGGTGGCGGGAGGGGACAGCCACAGCGAGGTGCCCGGGGAAGGGCACGAGGAGGTGCCCGAGGAGGTGCACGAGGGGCCGGAAGGGGCAGGAGGGCGGGTGACGAGCCACCTGTCTTTCAGTGGGAGGACTGCCAGCCTCGGGATATGCCTGGTGTTCCACCCCTGTTTGACAAGACAATGAATGGCATCCAGCCTGCCTTTCCCTGCTCAGAAAATAATACCCCTTATGATTACTTCCGGGCATTCTTTGACGACCAATTGCTCGGGGATATTGTCACAGAGACAAATTGGTATGGACGCCAGCACGCAGAAGAAATGAACTCGCCCCACATGCGGAGATGGACACCCATTGACATCGCTGATCTCCTCGTGTTTTTGGCCATGCACCATGCTCATACCCCACATCAAGAAGCAAAACATGTTGGATTATTGGCTCATGCATGACATCATATCAATGCCAGTGTTCAATACCTACATGCCAAGGGACCAGTATAGGCAAATTCTGAAGTGCTTGCATTTTGTGGATAACACTGCGCCACACGGAGCTGACAAGATCTGGAAAATACGGCCATTCCTGACCTCCCTCCTCAACAGGTATCGCCGGTTTTTCAAACCTTTCCAGAATGTAGTGATCGATAAGTCCTTGATCCTCTTCCGTGGACGTCTCTCTTTCCACCAGTACATTCCGTCGAAGCATCACCGCTTCGGGGTCAAATTCTTTGTACTGTGTGACTGCGAGACAGGATACGTGCTTGACCTTATCATATACACCGCTACTGATGTGGACATTCCGAATGACCCTCTGGGTCTTTCAGGGTCGGTTGTGAAGACACTGATGGAGCCGTATCTAGATGCCAACCGTATCCTGTTCACGGACAACTTCTACACCTCTCCTCTCCTTGCCAGGTATCTCCTAACAAGGAGAACGGGAACTGTGGAACTGTTAGGTCAAACAGGAAACACTGGCCCCGGTTTGAAAGGACGCAGAAAGGAGACATCATCCGGAAAAAGAGCAGCAATGAGAACATACTGGCTATTTGTTGGCACGACACAAAGCCAGTCAATGTCGTCTCCACCTACCACAAGTCCTCATTGCGAGATAGCGGGAAGAGGAGATACCAGCAGGACCCTGTCACAGGCAACAGGACTCTAGTTGTTGTCTCCAAACCTGACGCGTTCTGGAGTATAATGTGAACATGCGGTTGGTGGACAAGAGTGATATGCAAATCACTGCTGTTGACTGCCTTAGGAAGACCTGTAAATGGTACAAGAAGGTCGCACTCCATCTTCTTGATGTCACTATCCTGAACGTGTGCAACCTGTGGATGACGCAGACAGGAAAGAGGAGCTCTCTAAGGCTGTTCGCCAAGGAAGTCATCGATGCCATCCTCAGGAAGCACGGAACCACTCGTGCGGCACCAGTTCCGAGGGCGATCGTCGATTTGCCCAGCCGCCTTGAGTGCCGGGACTACCTCGCGACCCACAGGCTTGTGCATATATCCCTCACGGACGCACAAATTGAAGCTGGCCGGAAGGCCGGAACGAAGCAGTGCCACGTCTGCAGTCACACAACAAGGAGGCCCTGACATAGGAGAGAAGTCGCGTCCAAGTGTAGTCAGTGTGATGTGGGACTCTGTCCTATTCCTTGCTACCACGAATACCACACACTGGAACACTTCTAGACCTCCTCCCTTCTTGCCAATCATTCATAACTTCATTCAATAATTAATTCATCTATTTCAAAGTAACTCAGGAATTCATGTCATTCAATCATTCATATGGTGGAATAAGCACACTACCCAAACGCAAGTGTATTCATCATCATCAGCAACATCACCCATTACATCCATAAGTTTCGAATCTCATCTATCTATCTGGTTCTTGGTCCACCTCATACATCCATGTCATTCATTCATACATACATTCATACACTCGCTATAGGCAGTTCTGCCTTTTGTCTACCTCAATCAATTCATACACTCGCTATAGGCAGTTCTGCCATATGCCTACCTCAATCACATAAAAAAACAAAAAAAACAAAATTGGATTACACCTCCTGGGAACACCACACTAAAAAAAAATTGTCGATAACACTATCCCTTGGGTGATTTGGAAACGTGTTGAAATAATATTATGTTTATTTATGTATCACCTTACGAACAAACAAATATTTCCTGCAAATTCTAGGGATCGGTATTAGGTATTAGGTCCCCTGTTGTTTCTTATATACATAAATGACCTAGATTTAGGTATAACTAGTAGGATAAGTAAATTCGCAGACGATACTAAAATGGGGAGATCAATTGATTCAGATAGCGATATAGAGTGCCTCCAAAGGGATCTAGATACCTTACATGAATGGTCAGTAAATTGGCAGATGAAGTTTAACATTGACAAATGCAAGGTATTAAAGATAGGGAAGATGCAAACAAATGTTAAATATAAACTAGCTAATTTAGAATTAGAAAATTCAGACTGCGAGAAAGATCTAGGTGTGTTTGTTAGCAATGATTTGAAGCCTAGAAAACAGTGTATAAGCGTTCGTAATAAGGAAAACAGGATTCTCGGGTTAATCTCTAGGAGTGTGAGTAACAGAACTGCTGATGTTATCTTAAAACTTTACTTGTCATTAGTGAGACCCCGTATGGATTATGCTGTCCAATGTTGGTGTCCTTATTACAGAATGGACATAGATTCATTGGAGAGAGTTCAGCGTAGAATGACAAAAATGATCCATAATATTAGAAATCTTCCGTATGAAGAAAGGTTGAAGAAATTAGGTTTACATTCGTTAGAGAGATGCAGAGTTAGAGGGGATATGATAGAGGTGTTCAAGTGGGTTAGTGGGATTAACAAAGGGGACATGACAAATGTACTAAAGCTCAGTGATAGCGAAAGAACTCGTACCAATGGTTTCAAATTAGATAAATTTCGTTTCAGAAAAGATATAGGCAAATATTGGTTTGGTAACAGAGTTGTAGATGGGTGGAATGGACTTCCAAGTGCTATAGTGGGATTAAAAACGGTAGGAAGCTTTAAGAAAAAATTGGATAAGCATATGGACGAGAAGGGTTGGGTGTGAAGGGGGATCAGCCGGGTTGGGCCAATCAGCACTCTGCAGACCCCCGTAATCCTGCGTTAATCTCTAACCATTTTGGTAAGATGATCCTCAGGGTATTAGAGTGTTGAGCCTATAATTGGGCTTTGTAATTGGGGTTGTGTGGGACAGGGATCTGCCTTGCTTAGACCAATTGGCTTTCTGCAGACTCCCATTTTCTTATGTTCTTATGTTCTAATAAGGCGAGCAAGCGAGAGAGAGAGAGAGAGAGAATACAGAAACTGAAGTGAAGAAAGAGAGGGAAAAAGATATAATACAGAAATATACAAGCAAATAAAGAGAATAGAGGGATAAGAGAATATAAAGAGAATTACATATACGGGTACAAAGTACAAAGGAGTACAAAGGAAATCAAGCAACAACATATCTAGTGACCCTTCTAGGTTGCTTGTCCTCCAAAACACTGATGATCAATTGTCCAAACAGTGGTTTAGAGTGGGTAAAGGAACATTGGAAAGGGAACTACTGCCCTGGAATTAATGTCCGTGGCAGGATTAGGAAATTAGTAGGGGACAGATGGGTTAGTAACTGAGGGGGGGATAAAATAAAGTTATTCATTTACAAACGCAGTCAGTCGCGGGTTTGATGCGAGATATTTGTCTAGGCGGAGTTTAAATTAATCAACGGTGATGCAGTCTATAGCGTTTCGGGGAAGCCCATTCCACAAATTGACAACTCGATTGAAGAAGAAATTCTTAGATTCGTGCGAGTTAAAAGATTTACCAATAATTTTGCAACCGTGTCCCCGCCTGTAATTAGATTGGTCGATTGTGAAGTACTTACTACAGTTCATATTGTCGATGCCTTTGATGATTTTGAACACTTGAATTAAGTCACCTCTTAATCTGCGCTGGGTTAAAGGACATAGATTTAATTCTCTAAGACGCTCCTCGTATGGTTTGTTCTTTAGACTAGGTATCATTTTGGTAACTCTGCGTTGAACTCGTTCTAGCTTGTCTATATCTTTTTGGTAATAAGGGCACCAGGATTGAACGCAGTATTCCAGAAGAGGGCGGACTAAGGAATTGTAAAAGGTTAGTATAACTTCTTTGGATTTATGCTCAAATGACCTGCCTATAAAGCCAATTATTTTGTTTGCTATCTTAACAACTTCTGAACATTGTTGACTCGGTTTTAGGTTACTCAATTATAGTACTTTACATTTATCCGCATTGAAACTCATTTGCAATATTTGGGCCCAACGTGGCAACTTATCTAGATTGTGTTGCATATCATCAACTTGTTCATTTGAGAGTACGCTATTTTCAATTTTTGTATCGTCAGCAAATTTTGAGATTGTACAGGTGAGACCCTCATCTATGTCGTTGATATAAATTAGAAAGAGAATTGGTCCTAGTACCGATCCCTGGGGTACCCCACTATTTACATTGGTCCACTTAGATGCCTTACCGTTTATGACTACTCTTTGCTTTCTGTCGCTGAGCCAATTTTCTATCCATTTCAACACACCGTCTTGTATTCCATGCGCTTTTAGTTTTAGCAGTAAATGTTTGTGGGGAACTTTGTCAAAGGCCTTTTGAAAATCAAGGTATGTAATATCTACAGCTTTACTCTCATCATAGAGGTTGAGGATATCGTGGAAGAAGTCTAAGATATTTGTTAAACAGGAACGTTTGCTACAAAAAACGTGTTGAGTATCTTTAACCCTTGTCTATCGGGGCCCCGACTTAAGTCCGTATCGAAAATTTTTGACTATGTGGCGGGGCCCGACTTAAGTCCGAGTGCAATTTTGGCGCAATATTGGCTCTGAGAGAGAGACGAGTGACGGGAGGAGCATGGGTTACCTCAGGACCGATCGCCACGGCCGCCGTGGACCAACTGAGATGTACTCCACTTACATCCACCCTCACTCCCTTGCTACATACGTAATTATATAAAGAAATTACCGTATTTTAGCGATTTTGCCCTTCGGTTGCACGATCGTTGCAAGACAACCAGTGATCGTAGAAGGATGGTTCGGATGTCATTGGAAAGCTCAATTTACGCCCTTTCAGGGATAAATACTTGTATTACGCTCTGGGTCTGGTTTATGCATGAAAAAGAGCATGGAAACAACCCCATTTATGGTAAAAACCCCCCCGCTGAGCGGCACAGTGAAATATAGTCCACCACCCGCTCTTTGAGCGTTAAGTATGTTATTTTCCTCTAAGTGATTTACGAGTCTGTCTCTTATGAGCTCTTCTAGCGTTTTACATACAACTGAGGTTAAGCTAATTGGACGATAGTTAATGGGTAGAGATTTGCTGCCTTTTTTAAAAATTGGTGTTACGTTAGCTAGCTTCCACTGATCAGGCATAGTTCCAGACTGCAAGGATTTATTGAATAGCAATGTCAGTGGTTTGGAGAGCTCATCCTTAGCTTCCTCTAGAACTCTAGGTGAGATTGTATCCGGTCCGGGCATTTTATTTACTTTGAGTTTATCTAAACATTTCAATACTTTTCTCTCTGTAATGGTGATATTGCTTAGAACATCAGAATTATCTATCTGAATCGGCGATGCTGTAGGGATATCAATGAGGTCTTCTGTTGTAAAAACTGATGCAAAGAAGGTATTGAGGGCATTACTCATTTGTACTTCGTCTTTGGTATATTCTCCATTTTCATCGACAGTTGAAGTAACTACTCTCTTCTTTCTGATATAACTATAGAATTTTTTTGGATTGTTTTACTTTGATTCGCAACATGTAACTCCAGGGTCTTTTTACTTTGCTTAATTAACCTTTTGGCTTTGCGGCGTAGTTCTACATATTTCACCCGTTCTTCGTCATTTTGTGAGGATTTGAATCTATCATTAGCAAACTTTTTAGCAAGCAGATAATTTGAAATATCTTTATTCCACCATTTGGGCTTATCATTATGGCCTGTACGCCGTATTTTCGATGGTATGCAGTCTTGCACTGCTTTTAGGTAAGTGTTTGCGAATGATTCCCAAGATGTATTTATGTCTTTATTGTTAATTAAAAAGCTCCAGTCAGTTTCTTTAAACATTGCTCTAAGTTTACGAAAGTTTGCTTGCTTGAAATTGGGGACCTTCTCGATGCTGCTATTTGGTTCGTTACTAGTAAACTTTAAACTGAAAGTTATCGTACGATGGTCGCTGTTACTGAATTCATCACCGACATTCAAATTCTCTATCAATTCTTCTTTTGTTGAAAGTACAAGGTCAAGGACATTATTTCCACGGGTTGGAGATCTATCAAATTGATATAGCGAACTCTCTTGCAAATTTGCATACAGGTCTTGTCCAGAGTGTGAAGTAATACTATCTCCCCACTTGGTCACAGGTAAATTGAAGTCGCCAAAGATTACGGTATCATGCGAGTTACTTGACACTTAACCTCTGAAGTGCGCATGGGGGTAATTGGAAACGTCCCCCTGTGCTGACGTATTTGAGGTGTTTCCGTCACTAAAATATTCATTGTGCCATTAATAGCATTAATACTTATCCATATGCGCCTATTATGGGTTGATTATAAAGGTATTAACCTGAAACAACAATAAAACGAGTGAAAACAGCGTTTGGATGGTCAAAATCGGAGATATAGCCCGCGAGTTGTATAATGTATGGGTGAGGCAATCTGCTTTCCCGCCAATTTCCCCCAAGGCCACTGAGACACAGTCGATCGATACTCTCTCTCTCTCTCTTGCACTCGCTTGCTATCAGTAATGACCACACCCTCCAATCGGATTTCTAATGTTAGCACGAAAATATACCTCAGAATAAGGGAATAACAGGGAAAATAGGTGATAACTGAAGGAGAGGAGGAAAGTGGGGAAGGAGGGGAGGTAGAGGACTGAGATTTTGCATGGCCCAGGGGCCAAAAATTTTTTTTTTTTTTTTTTTTTTTTTTTTTTTTTTTCGATGTCAAAAGTTGATTTTTTTTTCTCTGACTCTTAAGAGTCTCCCCGCAGTGCGCCGGGGAACTCTTAAGAGTCTCCCGCAGCTCCCGGGTTAAAGAGCGGGGCCCGACTTAAGTCGGTATCTAAAAAGCAGCAAGTTAGGAGCATTATTAAGGCTTTTAAAGGGTTAAAATCGAGTGCAAATGGCCGGGAGCGCAGCAGGCCACACGGCCGACACCCAGGGCTTACCGCCGCCCACTGACTCATGCTCCCTCTGTTCTCGAGAGGCCGGCAGTGTAGCCAGTAGTGAGCGAACGACGAGTGCTAAGTAGCTCGTTCTGGTCTCATTTTGAAGCTTGTAGCGCCTAGTTTTTTGCTAAATACATTTCTTTTCATGCAGATACTTGATTGATCATTCAGGAGGGCCTGAATTTGCCCAAAATAGCCCAAAACCCACCGCTAGACGTGGGTTAATTCTGAAATTTGCTAAAAAAATTCTCGGTCAGTTTGCACTGATTGAGCTGGAGGTCTGTATATTAGTGCAAGTATTATTTGTGTACCTTTATTATTCTTTATTAGCACAAAGGATGTGTCGACGTTCACAATTTGGGGTTTTGACAATAGGGTCGGGTTAAGTCTTTCTTTGATAAAAAAGAAAACTCCAACTCCATTTCTATTATTTCGGCTTTTCTCAAACATTACATAACCGGGAAGTGAACACTCTGCTAAAAAGTCTCTGTCTTCTGTATTGACCCAAGATTCTGTTATGCCAATAACATCGTAATTTTCCGTAAACACTAGTTCCTCTAAATCTGAAAATTTATTGCGTATGCTACGAGCGTTTGCATAGGAAACATTCAAAGTTTTGGATTTGAAATTCACGGAATGCTCTTTATTCAAATTATTGGTTCTGCTCTGATCTACATTTATGTACCTGTCTGCCCTCAGTCCTCGATCCTCGTCCCTGGTTGTGCTCGGTCCTCCTCGATCATTGTTCCTAGTGGTCCTTGGTCCTCGATCATTGTTTCTGGTGGTCCTCCGTTCTCGCTGTCCTCGATCATCGTCCCTGGTAGTTCTCGGTCCTCGATATTCGCCCCTGGTCGTCCATGGTCCTCGATCCTTGTCCCTGGTGGTCCTCGGGCCTCGAACCTCGTCCCTGGTGGTCCTGGGTTGGCTCTGCTTTTTTTCCGAAAATCCTTTACTGCGTCGTTAAGCAGGCGGCCAAATCTTGCTGCTCCCACCTGGTTCAGATGGACTCCATCTGCTACAAACAGATGATCTTCATGGTAGAAGTACGGTATGAAGGTCTACAAGAGAACATCATCAAGGAACATGAAATTATCTAAATGGAAGGACCAGAAAGGAACTGCCAGTGAGGACGGTAGACTAAGATTTATAAAGAGCTTCCATGAAAGATATACAGCTAATATAGTTAGTTAGATTAAGTATATTGATAGCATATTACACTCGTGTAAAAATGTTGATCTGATGTAAATGTTATTCATGAACAAATCTTCCTCTACCAATAGTTTTCATCAAATCTAAGATTTTATAATAACATTTTCTCTCTCTATGGATGTGTTATTTAATGTCACCCTTCTATTCGTCCTATTCAATCAAATGTTCCCTCACTTCCCTGTTTGTTTTATTTTCTTCTCTGTTGTTGTGTATTGTTCCTTCCTTCAATTCCTGTGGTGTCCCCTCACTCCTATACACCAAGCACAGTTTGTTTTATTAAACCTTTCACCTCCTGTCCCCTGTCAGTCTCTAAATTTTAAGACTGTATGTATCTTATTAACATTTCTTATTTGTGTCCATGTATCCCTTGAACGGCGAGGCCCTTATTAAACAACTCATGTTTCATTCAATAACATATTTGACTGATCAATTTATTTTACTTCCCTTTATCATGAAGGGAAAGCAAAATAAAGGCAGTATATGGAGAAGGGAATATGTCGTAGGATGGAAGAGGAAGAGAGAACATTGTATACATGTACGTACATCAACTGGAAGGCAGGCTACACTTGTTGTTGTTCTCTATATATCGACCTGGACACACGATCCTTCCTTCGTCATTACCTAACAGCCCTTCATTACTCCTGACCATTTATTACATCATCGCTTCCTTCTATTTATATCTTATTGTCTTTTCAATAATTTTTCTCTGGAGGATTTTCATGAGTTATTACAGAACAATGCCTGCAGTGTCTTTGTTGCCGAAATATTTACTCTGTCATCATGTAAAATACTTGTATTGTTTTAATAATTATAATATTTTACATCTTTTCTTCCTCTAAATGGTCATTCTATCATTTGCCTCTGTAATTTGTCTTTGGTTAGCCTTCTCTCTTATTGTCAGTGGTTGGAAAGCTGTATGGCAGGGTGTTGATAGAGAGGATAATAAAGTGTACGGAAGTTGCAATAGGAGAAGAACAGTGCGGTTTTAGGAGGGGAAGAGGGTGCGTGGATCAGATGTTTGCAGTAAGACAGTTATGCGAGAAGTATTTAGAGAAGCATAAGGAGATATTTTGGGCTTTTATGGACTTGGAAAAAGCGTATGATCGTGTGGACCGTGAAGCAATGTGGAAGGTGTTATAATAATAATAATAATAATAATAGTTCTTAAAGCTAGCGCATGCTAAGCTAGCTAAGGATAGCTCAATAAGGCCGATTAGGCGTATTTTCATTGGGGTCCTGTACTACTACCCCATCCCTTTGCTCATAGATGGTAACGACTCAATGCTTGTGAAAAATATTTAATGCGCCGAGCGTGGGCGCGAACCCGGGCCTTCTGGGTGGAAGTCCGAGACGCTAGTCACTACACCAAGCGAGCCGCTGCAGGATTTATGAAATAGGAGGAAATTTGTTAGAAGCAGTTAAGAGTTTTTATGAAGGGAGCAGAGCATGTGTGAGAGTAGGAATTGGTGAGTTGAGTGAATGGTTTGAGGTAAAGGTAGGTTTGCGACAGGGTTGTGTAATGTCACCATGGCTGTTTAATATGTTTATGGATGGTGTGGTGAGGGAGGTGAAAAGGAGAACTATGGGAAGAGGATTGGGTTTAGTAGGAAAGAATGGTAGAGATTGGGAGTTGAATCAGTTACTGTTCGCTGATGACACAGCATTGGTGGCTGATTCTGATGAGAAACTGCAGCGGGTAGGCAAAGAGTTTGGTGTGGTTTGTGGAAGGAGGAAACTGAAGGTGAAGTCAATAAAAGTAAAGTAATGGTGTGTAATAGGGGAGAGCATAGGGTGAATCTAGATGTGAGGCTGGATGGGGAAATATTGGAACAAGTAGAGTGTTTTAAATATTTAGGAGGAACGATAAGCAGGAGTGGAGGTATGGAAGTGGAGGTAAAACAGAGAGTGTGTGAAGTAAGGAAGGTTTTCGGAGCAATGGGAAGTATGTGGAAGACGAGAAATCTCGGAGTGAAAGTAAAAAGTGCACTGTATCAAGGAATTGTTGTGCCAACAGTGATGTATGGGGCTGAGACATGGGCTCTGAAGAAAAAGGAGAAAAGAGGGCTGGATGTGATGGAGATGAGCTGCTTGAGGAGTATGTGTGGAGTTACTCATAGAGACAGATTGAGGAATGAAGAGATACGTAGGAGAGTGGGGCAGCAGGAACATTTGTCAGCCAGAGTGGACAGAAGGGTGCTGAGCTGTTATGGTCATTTTGAATGAATGGGAGATGAAAGACTTACAAAGAGAATATGTGAGTCGGGTACAAGGGGAAATAGAAGGGCAGGAAGACCCCCATTGAGATGGAGAGACTGTGTAAGAAAGGCTTTGGATGATAGAGGAATGACTATAGATCAGGCAGGGGAAGTGGTGGTGGACAGGAGTGAATGGAGAATGCTTGTGAATAGTTGAGTGTACACGTGGTCATTTGGAGTAAGGGGTCGGGCGCAAGTTGGACTAGATAATAGTCCATCAGGCGCCTGGCCCGGGAAGACGATTAATATGAAGGGTGTGCCTGGAAGTGTGGTGGGAGGGCTTGTGGCTTTGGCTCCGCTGCATGTCTGCCTGCCGAGATCGGAACCTCTCCGGGTGGTCAGGGGCCGGGGGAGTGCTGGAGCGACCTTGGTGACCCTGGTCTCTGCGTCTTCTCCTGGGTGACCTGGATGTGTGTGAGTTTGTGCTTTGTATCTGTGTTTATTTGTTGTTTTATATTGTTTTTGTGTTTTCCCTGTTCTTGCTCTGTCTTGAGTCGGCTACCCCCAAAATGGGGATTGGGCCTGAGCATATAGATAGATAGATAGATAGATAGCCTTCTCTCACTCTCGCTCTCTCTCTCTATCTCTGTTTTGTGTAATGTTTTGGTTCCAGAAAATAGTATTTCCTTCATTAAATATTAACATTACACTTATGTATATTAGTAGTTAGTATTACATTATAGGAAGATAAATGCTTAAGACAATTTGCAGTATGAATCGATTTAAAAACTTTCGAGATAACCCTGTACAAAAAATGAAAACAAACATACAAATGGTACCGACGCCTTCAAACACACATCTCACAAACGTTGTTTCGGTCCAGAATCATGCCCAATCTGTTCTTTGATTTGCCAAAAACTCTCTCATCAATAAAACATGTAATGAACTTTGAAATTCAAGTTCTTCCCAAGCTTTCTGTGATCTTTACTTTCATTGATTTCATTAGTAGGGTTTATTTGTAAATTAATTGTTAAGTTGGTGAAAACAAATATGAATCTAACCAAAAACCTCTCCTACAAGTTTACTTCCTCGTCTTTCCCTTTTCTTTTCCACTCCGACGGTATCACAATCACTTAAGATCTTCCTCTAACAAAGCTAAGCTCTTCGGGCAAACTTTAGCTTAACACTCAACCTTAGATGAATTGCGTTTTATTTCTCCCTCTCCATCCTCCTCTCACTTACGTATGCTTAACCCTCGGAGGCAAACAAAAATATTGGCAGGAATCCAGGAGGCCTCATATGAGGCAAAATGTGCGGCTAAAAATCGCCGCTAAAATCATCATAACTCGGCAACCACGCGTCTTAGCGATGTCATCTTAACGGTAGTCTACAGACAACACAAAGTTCTACAATTTGCAATAATATTGACTGCTCTAGGTGGTCTCAATCAGTAGCTACTGAATTATGAAGCTTGACTGTACGAAAATGGTCCCGGACACAGTGATCGGGATCATATGAGGCCCCCCGGATCCGATGGGTTAATATCTTATAAAGATATACTTTCTGCCTTCTCTGGGTTTAATACGAAGAAGACGTATGGATCAGGTGGTGTTCCTCCTGTTGTACTCAAAAACTATTCTTCCATGCTGACTCCCTGTCTCGGCAAACTTTCTTCATCTCGGTCTTTCATCTAACATCTTCCCTTCTTGCTGGAACCTTATAAATTACGACTTTACTCTCCCCATCTGTCTTAATCCCCATATTTGATAACTTCCAGCCACTGGAACAACCCAGGCAGGCTACCAACACAAATTATCAAATATATAATTAAAATAATACATTATTATGAACATATACAAAATATGAATCTTACCTTAACCTAGCTTACCCTTAAGGATGATACACAAGTATTTGAATGTATGTGACTATGACTTTACATCAAATTATCTTATAATGAAACAAAATACTTAGGTTTATTAATTAAACGTATCTTTAAATGTGCATACAAATATCATAATATAAACATATATACTGTATATATATATATATATATATAGTCAACATATAATTATGATAAATATCTAAACAAATAAATACAAACATGCCTAATCGTAGTACAATATGGAATACTTATAGATAAAAGACTAACATAATTTATGACCTAATATATATGCCCACATATAATCGTAGTACAATATGGAATACTTATAGATAAAAGACTAACATAATTATCACCTAATATAATGGCCCACATATCACACCATTCTTTCTGATAACAAAATGACATATGGAATATTTCAATATTGTTTTAACATAACATACACATTATCCCCTATCCAAAACAGTATCATCACTATCAAAATTATCACAAAATATACATCAATACTGCTAACCTGTCATTCTCTTACTAAATATTTCTGTGCTGTCTATATTTCCCCTAACTCTACCAACTTTCCCAAATTCTTTGACTATCTAAACTCTACAGTGGAACACATTCTATCCATTTCTCCTTTCTCAGAAATCTCCATCTTAGGAGATTTCAACGTTCACCACCGCCAATGGCTCTCCTCTCACACTACTGATCCACCTGGTGAACAAGCCTACGTCTTTTCTATCCTAAATGACCTAGAGCAGTTAGTTCAGCAACCCACCCGTATCCCGGATCGCATCGGAGATCGGCCCAACATTCTTGACCTGTTTCTAACTTCTAACCCTTCTTCTTATACTGTCGATCTTTTCTCTCCTTTGGGCTCCTCCGACCATAAACTTATCTCTGTCACCTGTCCTATCTCTCCAGTACAGCCACCCGATCCTTCTAGCCGGCGGCGCTTGTGGCACTTTGGCGCTGCCGACTGGGAGGCTCTTCGGCAGTACTTCTTTGATTTCCCATGGAATGATTTCTGCTTCCATGGCCGAGGACCCTCGGAGAGTGCTGAACGCATTACCGAGGTAATCCTATCGGGCATGGAAGCATACATTCCATTCTCTTTCTCTCAGACTAATGCTAAAAAATCTTGGTTTACTCACGCCTGTTCTACTGCTGTCCGCAATAAGGAGGAAGCATTCAAACGGTACCGACGCCTTAAAACTCAAGACTCTCATTCTTCATATGTTTCTGCCCGGAATCAAGCCAAATCTGTTCTTCGACTTGCCAATACTCTTTCATCAATAATAAATGCACTGAACTATCCAACTCGAGCTCTTCCCAAGCTTTCTGGCATCTAGCCAAAAACCTCTCCAACAATTTCTCTTCCTCGTCTTTCCCTCCCCTTTCCCACTCTGATGGCACAACCATCACTTCTTCCTCTGACAAAGCTAAACTCTTCGCTCAAACTTTTGCTAGAAACTCCACCTTGAATGATTCCGGTGCTATTCCTCCCTCTCCGCCCTCCTCTCTCTTACTTATGCCTAATATCCTAATCTCTTCTAAAGATGTACTTTCTACCCTCTCTGGGCTTAACACTAATAAGGGGTACGGTCCGGACGGTGTTCCTCCTGTTGTTCTCAAAAACTGTGCTTCCGTTCTGACTCCCAGCCTAGGCAAACTCTTTCGTCTCTGTCTATCCTCTAACGTCTTCCCTTCATGCTGGAAGTTTGCTCACATTCAACCTGTCCCAAAGAAGGGTGACCGCTCTCAACCCTCCAACTATCGTCCAATTGCTCTTATCTCTTGTCTTTCTAAAGTTTTTTAAACTATTCTTGCTTCCAAATTTCTTAAGCATTTCTCTTCTCATAATCTGCTCTCAGATCGCCAGTATGGCTTCCTTAAGGGTCGCTCTACGGGTGATCTTCTTTCATATCTTACTAACTCTTGGTCATCCTCCTTTCGGGACTTCGTTGAGACTTTTTCTATTGCACTAGACATATCGAGAGCCTTCGATAGAGTCTGGCATAAATCTTTAATTTCTAAACTACCCTCCTTCGGTTTCTATCCCTCCATCTGTGCCTTTGTCTCTAATTTCCTTTCTGGCCGTTCCATAGCCGCGGTTGTGGACGGCCATTGTTCACTTCCTCACCCTATAAACTCCGGTGTTCCTCAGGGCTCTGTCCTATCTCCTATTATCTTTATAATTTTTACAAATGATCTCCTTAACTGTACCTTAATTCCCATCCATTCATTTGCAGACGACTCAACCTTACACTACTCCATTAGTTTTTCAGAACGCCCCAGCCAGCAATCCCTCAACGACAAACGTAATGAAGCCATAGAACTCTTAAATTCTGATCTAAATACTATTTCCAATTGGGGCAGAGAAAACCTTGTTAACTTTAATGCTTCCAAAACCCAATTTCTCCATCTATCTACCCGTCAGGATCTCCAGCGGACTATCCCTTATTCTTCAACAATACAAAAATCAACCCTTCATCTTCTCTCAATATTCTTGGTGTCTCTTTTTCTTCTGCTCTCATTTGGATTACCAGTCTTGCTAAGGCAGCCTCCCAGAAGCTGGGTGTGCTCAACCGCCTTAGGGGGTTCTTTTCCCCTGCACAGCTTCTTGCTCTGTACAGGGGCATAGTGCACCCTTGTATTGAGTATTGTTCACATGTGTGGGTAGGTTCCTCTCACACCGCTCTCCTAGACAAAGTTGAAAGGAAGGCCTTTCGTATCATTAACTCCCGTCCACTCACAATCTCTCTGCAATCTCTCTCTCTCCGCCGCAATGTTGCATCTCTCTCGCTATTCTATCGCTACTATAATAATCAGTGTTCCTCAGAGCTATCCCAGTGCATACCACCTCCTTTACGTAGGGCACGTGGTACCCGTCTTGCAACTCAATCGCACCCCTACTCTGTGCAACTCTCCAACCCAAGAGTGAAACGTTACTCTCAAACTTTGTTCTACTCAACAGCTGAGCTCTGGAACTCTCTCCCAGAATCAGTCTTTCCCTCTTCCTATGACTTAAATTGCTTCAAACTCCGTGTGTCCAGGCATTTTGGCTCGAATGTCCCTTGATTTTGGCCCTGTCACTCTTTCAACTATGGGGGAGGCACTCGCTATAGGCAGTAATGCCTTTTGCCTCCCTCAATCACATAGAAAAAAAAAAAAAA
The DNA here is from genome assembly GCA_032716605.1 of Paralithodes platypus. NCBI lineage: Eukaryota > Metazoa > Arthropoda > Malacostraca > Decapoda > Lithodidae > Paralithodes > Paralithodes platypus. The sequence continues at coordinate 43,038,052 of CM064548.1, read as the reverse complement.
AAAAAAAACATACTGTCACTTTACGTTTTCCTTACATAACCTAACACAATCATAGTATATTATTTTGTCCATGAGTATAGTTCACATCAAAGAAATATCGACACACTGTCATTGATCACTTATTACCTGCACAACTACCACCACCTATAATGCACTGCTCCATAATACAGACCTTTAATGCTAACAATAACCTCGATAATTTTGCCTTGGAATGCAAATCTTCAACCTTTACAATCCATGCAGGTCATATAATCTGCAGACTAACGGGCCCTCCTTCCGAGAACCCATATTCACGACTGACGTGAGATTAAGAAGGTAATATATTGGTGACAAGAAACGAGGACTTTATTTTTATAGGAGGATATAATTATGTAAAGGGTATGAAACTTGATCACGAAAATTGGACATTAAAATAGTAGGAGTCGCATGTTTGTGTGTGTGTGTGTGTGTGTGTGTGTGTGTGTGTGTGTGTGTTTAAATTCCAAATCTCTGATTCATAAACACCCTTCAATTGGCTTAATAATACTATACAGTATTGGTACTTTGGCTAGCATGGACACCGATATTTCCCCACATCTATCAGTCTATGCAAAGCCTTTAGAACTTTTGTGATGAAATAAGTGAACTGTGATGAAATAAGTAAAATATTATGTGTTGTAGATATATTATAGGCAGAGGTAATGAGAGGCCGAATATTTTAACATTGAACATACACATTTCTCAAATATGCATACTCAGGACTAAGCAAGTCAGTATATAATCAAGACATAAATACATAGTGCTTTAGATAGTTCTATAATTTCATATTTCAGATACATGTGAACAACAGAGCTTAGAGTGTAAGTAAACATGCATTATTTCTGGACACAACAATCTACACTCGTACTTCAATCATGCGCAATATATGTTCACGTATGTGATCACTGACAAGAAAAGAACGTACAGAGACAATCAATCCCTCAGACTCCAGATAAAAGTTGAATCAGAGAAAACCAAGTTTCGTGGAGTAGAACTTTCTCCCAGAAGTCTACCTGGTTCTTCTTACTTTCCTCATAACTTTTCAGACGTCCGTATCTCTCTCTCTCTCTCTCTCTCTCTCTCTCTCTCTCTCTCTCTCTCTCTCTCTCTCTCTCTCTCTCTCTCTCTCTCCTAACGTGTAATATTACCTTGACCAGTCCCTGTGACCGTTCTATGGTGTACCTGGCTGGATTGCTCTTAGGTGAGAGAGCTTTACTGCCATGTTGGTAGCCAGGCCAACTAAAATATTCCTTGATCACTTGATTTTAGAGTCTGGCCGTTTGAAGGTGGTTAGTAGTACTTAGTAAGGATTCAAACTTTCGCTGTCACTCCTTTCGGAAAATCAGTGTCATTAGGACACGAGTGCTGCTCAGTTAGGAGCTGCGGCACGTTGGGACTGTATGCCTTCGGGGAGACCTTTGGTTTGTGTGGTAGGCATAACGAAGTAAGAATCTAGAACAGAACGAACACCATTGACGAATAGGCGGATGCGGATGATGCGGGAATAATTCACCACCAACCCCCTTTTCATAGCATTGTATTGGTCATTAGTTTTCATTGAAGTTAGAAGCCTTTACAAAGTATCTGAACAGTTAGAACAAATATAAAACAATGTCAGCTACTGGTAATCCAAAACTTAAAGCAACTAGCACTAAGTGCAAGAAGCTAAAGTGGTATATCGACTTCAAAGAAGGTACATATGCCAGCATCCACCATGATAATCTCTGTCTCTTTTGTGAGATAGCACGCAAACTCATGAATGAGGTAGCTGGGATTAAGGAAAAATTAAAGCAAATATACATATAAAATACCATTCTAAAGAACGGAGTTACTGAAAGAAGAAAATTAATAGAAGAGTTGAAAAAGGTAATAGATAGCCTTAGAAGTGAAACTATTGAGAGAGTGGCAGCTATTCCTTCAAACACCAGCACAAGTCATGCAGGTGCAAGTAAGCAAAATAAGAGTCTAGTGCCAGTCAAGGAGGCAACAATTGAAGCAGCAACTACAGAAGAGACTGCAATTCCTGATATAGCTAGTGCTAGTGCCCCTCGCTATGCTGGGAGAGAGGTCAAACACAAGAAGAAGAAAAAATTACGGGACAGGAATATGAGGTTAACACCTCAAATAGATTCAGTCTTCTAGACCATGCTAAAAGTCAGTATGACTTTCCTAAGTCCTCACAGAACAGAGAACACAAGGAGTGGGCAGCGAAATGTTGAGCCTACTATGGATCATTCAAGGGACCAAACTTAACATAATACACAGGTTTGGTCTCGTTAGTGACAGAGACTAAAACAATTTTGATTGGGGATTCTCAGGTCAAGAGCAAGAGCAAAATGAATTAAAGGAAAGAGGAGAAGTGGGATTATTTCCCCACGAAAACTAGATGTGTCAGCACTATCGTAGGGCATAATATTATGAGCAAAAGGCCCCAGAGGATATTCCTTATATCTTCGTGGTGCGATGTATAAGGTGTTGATTTTCGGTGTGAGCATCCTGGGTTCGAGTCCACGGACAGCCACATGTGTTTGTAAATTTCTTTAATCGATTTTAGGAGTATGGTTGGTTGTTGGAAGGAACATAATAATTGATATTGGTTCAGGAGTAATTTATCGAGAGGACTTCCCTAAATGGTTAAGGCCCCATTAATTGCTCTTTCCATTTACATATGCATAGCCTACGTGTGTTGCAGTTGGGATGTGTGTACATGCTTAGATTGATATGCAGGATTCGAAGTTGCATAATAAATCGTAGGCAGTGTCCACCAACCTTTAACTGTCTTCGTGGTGCGATGTATAAGGTGTTGATTTTCGGTGTGAGCATCCTGGGTTCGAGTCCACGGACTGCCACATGTGTTTGTAAATTTCATTAATCGATTTTAGGAGTATGGTTGGTTTGGAAGGAACATAATAATTGATATTGGTTCAGGAGTAATTTATCGAGAGGATTCCCTAAGTGGTTAAGGCCCCATTAATTGCTCTTTCCATTCACATATGCATAGCCTACATGAGTTGCAGGTGGGATGTGTGTACATGCTTAGATTGATATGCAGGATTCGAAGTTGCATAATAAATCGTAGACAGTGTCCACAAACCTTTAAGGCAGTCTTCGTTGAGCGATAAATCAAAGGTGTTGATTTTCGCCTTTGAGCATCCTGGGTCCGAGTCCACTGGAATACTGCCACATGTGCCCTTTGTAAATTTCATTAATCGAATTTAGGAGTTCAACGTTGGTTGTTGGAAGGAAGATAATAATTGATATTGGTTCAAGCGTAAATCATCGAGAGGATTTCCCGACGTGGTTAAGGCCCCATTAATTGCTCTTTCAAGCACATAGGCATCGACTACGTGAGTTGCAGTTGGGATTTGTGTACATGCTTAGATTGATATGCAAGCTTCGAAGTTGCATAATAAATCGTAGGCCGTGTCCACCAACCTTTAACTGTCTTCGTGGTGCGATGTATAGGTGTTGATTTTCTGTGTGAGCATCTGGGTTCGAGTCCACGCAGACTGCCACATGTGTTTGTAAATTTCATGAATCGATTTTAGGAGTATGACTTGGTTGTTGGAAGGAACATAATTTTTTTAGCCCCCCCAGTTACTAACCCTCTGTCCATATCTAACTTACTAATCCTGGCCACGGTGAGAAGCATTAGTGCCTCATAGGGACAGTAATCCCTCCCTTGCCATATGTTCCCTTACCAAACTCAAACCACTGTTTGGACGTGATCTCAGTGTTTTGGAGGACAAGAAACCTAGAAGGGTCAATACATCTGTCGTAACCACTGTTTGGGCACTTGAGATCCTCAGGGTTTTGGAGGACAAGCAATCCTAGAAGGGCATAGATCTGTATGTTGCTTGATTTACTTTGGACTACCTTTGTACTCCTTTGTACTCCTTTGTACTTTGTAGCCTACGTGAGTTGCAGTTGGGATGTGTGTACATGCTTAGATTGATATGCAGGATTCGAAGTTGCATAATAAATCGTAGGCAGTGTCCACCAACCTTTAACTGTCTTCGTGGTGCGATGTATAAGGTGTTGATTTTCGGTGTGAGCATCCTGGGTTGGAGTCCACGGACTGCCACATGTGTTTGTAAATTTCATTAATCGATTTTTGGAGTATGGTTGGTTGTTGGAAGGAACATAATAATTGATATTGGTTCAGGAGTAATTTATCGAGAGGACTTCCCTAAGTGGTTAAGGCCCCATTAATTGCTCTTTCCATTCACATATGCATAGCCTACGTGAGTTGCAGTTGGGATGTGTGTACATGCTTAGATTGATATGCAGGATTCGAAGTTGCATAATAAATCGTAGGCAGTGTCCACCAACCTTTAACTGTCTTCGTGGTGCGATGTATAAGGTTTGATTTTCGGTGTGAGCATCCTGGGTTCGAGTCCACGGGCCGCCACATGTGTTTGTAAATTTCATTAATCGATTTTAGGAGTATGGTTGGTTGTTGGAAGGAACATAATAATTATATTAGGTATACATATACACTATAAAAATACTTATATAATTATGATGTAAGCTGTATAACTCCAAAGAACACAACAATAATTAAAATGTAATTTTGAATATATATTATTAGTTACATGTTATCTAGATGTTAATTTATAAAGTTGCACTAAAACAGGACATTTCACGAAATACGTTCTTAGGTATACCTATGACATCTAGGAATATTTTATCCCAGCATGTTTGACATTGGCAACTTCCCACTCTCACAAGTTAGTCACAACAACAATGGCGGGGGTAGAAGAGACTTGACTGTGAACCTCCTCATAATGATGACAATTTCACGATAATTTGGCCTTTACAGTAGCCTCTACTTATGTCTATTTAACTCTGTCATGTTTACAGAGTGAAATGCGATGGGAAGAAATTATTCCAAGCATTCCCCTCCACCACCAAACGACAACCAACAACACCTCAGCAACACCACTACGCATTGCTTCCATACAATCAAAATGCAACGTGGAAAAGCGCCCCCCATCATACCCTCAACATCAAGAAACTAGGCTCTAGTAAAGACGGGTAACTATGCTAAAACCCCAGTGATCATAGAAAACAACAGCTTAAGGAGGGACTGTCCTAGCCGCCCTAATTCACACGTGGACCACAACGAATCTATGGAAATTCTGTACTAACCCCTTCAGTGTGCCCCTGTGCGTTATAATGATTCAAGCATTGAGAAAGTAAAGAAGCATGTTAACCATTCCTCCCAAATAAACCACCCCAGTAACTCTAGTAAAAATAAACATAAACAAAGTAAAATCATAATAGACTCTCATCACCCATCAGATCTAACTTTCCTCCCAAGTCACCAACAACCCAAAAATCACACTCAAATGCTTCCGACCTCATCCACATGTAATGTAAAAATTAATGACAAACTTTATGCGACCGGCTCTAAGAGAACAAAGAAAATCAGGGGCTCCCCCATGTCCCTTTTGCCCCAGAGCCCGGCCCTCCTGGTGCCGACCAAATCAGAGTCGCAATGCATGTTGAGCACAGGATAAGTAAGCCTTCAGCCCTAAGCTTCATTTACCACTTTGGGTTTGGAATTAAGGAATACCAAAGGTAAAAGTCTTGGTGAGGAACCTCATTCCTTGTCTGCTGGTTAGCATCCATTAAGGATGCTGTTCGAGCATGCTGTAAGCAGTTCGACTGTAAGCCCCATTCTATGCGAGCTTGCAATTGAAACCCCAGACTTTGCGAAGACCAGCAACTCAAGTCTTTCTCAAGACTCGGTTTTGTACTATGGGAATCAGATTGACTTATTGGTTGAATCACCCTTTGATCAGAGCATATTAGGTGACTCTAGTACTTTCGATGCAGGCTTAGATACACTATCCAGATTTCGTTTGCCTCACTGTACCCATTAATGATTCCAGATAGTTTGCTTTTATTTTGTCCACCTATGCCTGCCAATACCCTCAGCATTCCAAGTGTAGAGGATTCTTTATCCTCCGCCATACTCAACATGGATTTTGACAAAGTGCGTGGTGTCGAGCCAAGGAGAGAGAGAGAGAGAGAGACCGCCGTGCCCTGCTGCTGTTTGGGCCCGAGTCTATCTAGGACGTGTGAAATCCTAGCCCCTGTAGTCAAAGTGCCGAAACAACTACAGCTACACTTAGTGCTACCAAGTCTCTCTACCAGTGCCTTCTCTCTCTACATAAATCATTTAAGTGTTCCTGATGTTTGTAATGGTAACGATGATTGTTATGAGGGTCTAGACCAAGGTATGATAAGGTTCACTATTAATTAACGTAATAATTTAAGATTGTCCATTCTTCCCTCCTTTATTTTATCCATTGCTCTGCTTAGGGAGAACATACACTTCTACCAGGCGGAAAAAAAAATATTTAATTCTACGAATACTGGCTCCTGTATTTGTCAATGTAGAAATATACAAAGGTTATCCGGGGAATAAAAACATACATCTTACACGTAAACTTGAGCGGTTACTCAGATCTTAGTTTATACGCTACGTATCATCAGGGTACAAGTCCAATAGTGATTTGTTCAAGTCACAAGTAAATTGCTCCTCAGTCACATATTTTCTGACTAATATATGTATTACAAGTTTATGAGTTTCTAATTCATATATATGACTCTTTGAGTTTATTCCATTTAATTATCTGTTCAAGTCGCTTAGACTTATTGTTCGCTTATAAATTAAATACTGTCCTATTGCCCATACTTATCAGTGGTACGTTATTGACCTTACAGTAACTATTATTTACACTTTTGCCAAGTCATATTTGAGAGCTCGTATATTTATATCAGGACTTTATTTATTATGATTTGAGACATATCCTCTCTTATGTTATTATTCATTGTTCAGTTGTAACGCTATTATTATATTTATATGAATGTTATGATTATTGTTTCCTGAGACATATTGAGATTGTACCCTAATTGTTAAGGAATTAAATCTGTTAAAACCTTTAATGTGTATATTGTGTCCATTGCTTTTTACTAGAGTGCTATGTATAGAGCCAAGGCTAATCTTTTCCCAGTAGAGAGGCATTTCAGTTGACGATTAGCGCAGATTCCTAAGGTGGAAATCGCAATCAGACTATCTCACGTTTTCTTATAAACGTGGCATAACACATAGTCTCTGGATAACGTTGAAATGATTATTAATAGCTTTATTCGTACAAGGTAGGGATTATTACGAATTTTCCCTTGTGATCGTGCTGCCATCTCTCGAACGAGCGGATCACTATTTTCAGATTTGTGACGCTCACTTTCTCCTCTATCCTTCTTTACTCAAGAGTCTCACATAGTTAAGTTCCGCCAATATGCGAGAGAGGTGAAGAGCCTCGCAAGTGCAAGGACTTCCCAGATCACAAAGGAAACGGAAAAAGTCTGGTCCAAGACTAAAGGGACGGCAATAATAGCCCAGGTAAGTGGTAATAAAGTTGGTGACACTGAGTCAATAATAGGAGAGGTCATGATTCTGGCTGATGAACTCCGACTCAAGGCAGACAGAGGCATGAAACTTGGTATTTTGCCCAGGATGTATAGAGGGGATTGTGCTACCACCAAAGCAATTAGCTTAAATGGTAGGTTAGCTGACCTGTGTACCCAGAAAGGAGTGAGATTTGTGGACCCTTGATGAGTTATATGTGAAGCGCAACCTCTACCTCTGTGACGGTGTGCACTTAATTTAAGTAATAGCGGTAAAATCAAGCTTGGTGATTTCCTAAATCACCATCTTTACAGCTTGCTGAGGGCAAGCAAAAATGTAGAAATCATCTCCCAGCATGAAAAGTGTAAACCCTCACCAGCAGTTGTTCTCAAACTTGCAAAAAAAAGGTCCCACAAAAGAAGGAGTTCGTCCCTCTGAGAGCAAGAATAGCTCTCAACTAATGTCAGAGTTCTCCATTATATTGAGATATGTCTCGCAACTCCCTCTAGACTCTACACCTCAGTTGCCAATTTATGAACCACTAGATAGTGGTTCTTCTACATCAGGTGAGGATACGCCAAACACAGTGAGTTGCAACACCTCTTAAAGTGAACAGGGAAATATTGTGCAAGAAAATGCCCTACCCACAGAAACCATTTTCTCTTCGGGAAAAGGGGTAAACTGGGAGTTTCTAAGAAAAACCTGAATCCCCTTAAGGTAGTAATATTTAATGCCAGGTCAATTAGGAATAAATTCTACGAACTTAGGGCATTGTTGTCTACAGAATGCTTCGATGTAGTGGCTATCCCTGAATCCTGGATTCACAGTTATACCAGAGATTATGTTGGGGAATTTGAAATACCTGGATATAGAATGTTCCACAAAGACCGAACCATGCAGGAAGGGGGCAGAAATCTTTTGTACATCAAATATTGTATAAACCCAATTGACTGCAAGATCAGGTCAGAACATGAACTGGTTGGATTAGACCTTAATCTAGGTAACTTTATCTATAGGATTGTCCTGGTGTACAGGCCTCCACATTAAAATGTTGAAAAGGATGAACTTATGTACACAAGACTGAGTGTTGTATGATCTTAGGTGACTTTATCCCTGGATAGGTTTCGTCAGAATCGGGTTTCGATGTGGGTCTTGTAGTACCACAAATGGCACACCGCATATAAATATTAATATAAAATAAGGTAATTGAGATAGATTTGTTTTGTCAATTGCTACCATTAATTTAAAGAGTACTTAACATTATGGAGAGTGTAATTGAAAATCAGAGTGATGTTTATATTTTTTAACACTTTGAAGGCGGGACCAACTTGGGTGCGCGGCACACTAAAATCGATTGATGCGCATCGCGTCATGCCTCTTGGGGAACAATGAATCCTATCCAGGGTTTTAATTGTCTTGTAAACTGGGAAGCAAGAACTGCCGATGCTGAAGGTGCTTACCTTCAGCATCGGCAGTTCTTACTGGATTGTGGATTTTACTAACGATAACTTTTTGACCCAGTGGGTGAACGAGCCAACTAGAGGAAACAATGTACTAGATCTTGTGTTCGCCACTGAAGATGAAAGTGAGACCAGCCTATCTGTTGGGGAATAACTTAGAGGTAGTGACCACAATCTAGTTAGGTTCTCTCTTTGCACCTTTAGCAGCAGACCCACCAATCCTCAGAGTGCAAAACTAGATTTATAGCGTGCAAATTTGGAAGGCCTTCGGGGAAGCTTATCCTAGATCAGACTTGAGGGTGAAAATGTTAATGCGATTTGGTGCTCATTCCAAAAGCAGTTTATGGATCGACAAGCTGCATTCGTTCCTACTAAACTTACCAAATCAGGCTCAACCCAACCAAAATGGTTCACAAGTGACATAGCTTCAGCAATTAGAAAGAGAAAGGTTGCATACAGAAAGGCCAAAAGAAGTCAAGACCAAAGATATTTATATTCCTTCAAAAATATGTGTAGAAGAGTGAAATCTTTTATAAAGGAAGCAAAGCAGGATGACGAACTAAGGGTTGCAACCCTCTACAAAGAGAGTCCGAAAGAGTTCTTCAGCTTTGTGAACAGCAGGAAGTCATTCAAAAGTAGCATTGGACCTCTATAGGACCCAACAGGCCAACTTCAAACTTTTGACACTGATATAGCTAAATCCCTAAACGACTGTTTTGCCTTAGTATTCACGAGGGAAAATACCAGTGACATGCCAAGTTGAGGACTAGTACATGAGGGTGAAGTTCTTAGCAGACTTAGATGTACCCCAGAGGAGGTAGCAAAAATATTAGATTAGTTAAATAGGTTCAAATCATCCGGGCCAGATAGCTTTCTTCCTCGAGTTGTACGAGAAGTGCAAGATGATTTCTTATCAGACATCTTCAATAAATCACTAGAAAATGGGGAAGTCCCTGAAAACTGGAAACTGGCCAATGTGACCCAAATATTTAAGAAGGGGATCACGAGTGTCCCAAGAATTATTGGCCAATTAGCTTGACTTCTATCATAGTAAAACTCTTAGAAGGAAAACTAGTAGACAAGATAGTTGACTACCTAGAAATCCACAATTAATTTACAGATACCCAACATAGATTCAGGTGACACCTATCATTATCTTACCAATTTGCTGGAATTTTTCCATGAAATGCTGAGCGAGTATGACAAAAGTAGAACCATAGACATCATTTACTTAGATTTTCAAAAAGCTTTTTGACAAACTGCCTCATTGCAGGCTAATGTCAAAAGTGAGTGCACTAGGTATCAATACAGAGGTCACAAATTGGATAGAAAGTTGGCTAACAGGTAGACAACAAATGGTAATAAAATAGTGTTTCTTGTGAGTGGACTCCAGTCACTGCTGGAGTTCCACAGGGATCTATCCTTGACCCACTACTGTTTATCATATATGTCAACACCATCGATATTGGTCTGTTGAGTGTGATCTCCAAGTTTGCAGATGACATAAAGCTTGAAATGCATGTGAAAGACCCCAAAGGAATTAAACAGCTCACGATGGATCTCAATGGACTAGGTGAATGGTAGGAGACATGGCAGATGCTTCTAAACTTGGAAAACTGCAAGGTGATGCATATTGTCCAAGCAAACCCCAATTCAGGCTATTCACTATTGGGAATGCCTCTGGAAGTGACTGACTTAGAAAGGATTTGGGCGTTCTTATTAGCAGTGACCTAAAGTTTTCCAAGCAGTGCATTGGGTTATATTAAGAGGCAATTTAAGTATAGAAGTAAGGAAATAGTCCTCACACTTTACAACACTCTGATACGGCCTTTCTTGGAGTATGCTGGTCAATTCTGGCCTCCACCACTCAGGATAAATAAAGAGCAACTGCAAAGAGTACAAGCTACGGCTACAAAGCTTATTCCATAGCTTAGAAGAATGAGCTACGAGGACCAGTTGAGAGCTCTTGATCTCTTCCCATTGGAGAAATGCAGACTACGAGGTCAACTCATTGAAGTTTTTAAAATACTAAATGGGTTTGACAATGTGGATTATAGCAAAATGTTTGGCCTCAATATGAATACAATATGCAACCATGGAGGGAAATTATTAATTGAAAAGGTTCAGCACTAGTATTTGTGGACACTCTGTAAAAAGTGTAGTGCACTAAACAGTCTCTTTCCTTCCACTTCGAGTATCTCCTTGGAATGAACAGCAAGGTCTCCGAGATATTAATTATTCCTTGTACATCCTTGTAACTCTCTCTCTCTCTCTGTCCGCTTAAATTGGATCATGAAATGGATGCAAGGTAACCAAACTATAATACTGGGAAACTACACATATTCGGTGTGCTGCTTGCCTTATTTAAATTTCAGGATGATATGCATGCGTTCCTTAACCCGGGAACCGCGGGAAGACTCTTAAGAGTTCCCCCGCCGGACTGCGGGAAGACTCTTAACCCGTTGAGCCCCGGCTAGTTATAATATTTTGTTCACCCCAGTCCCAAGCCATTTTCACTTATTTTTTTTGTTTGCTAAAATGGAAGACAAGGATGAGAAATGAAAAAAAAAAAAAAAAAAAATCACCTCTGACATTTTTTTTTGGGGGGGGGGGCCGGTGGGGGGTTGGGGGGGGGGGGCTTCAAAAAAATTTGTTGGGCCAAAATGGAAGAGAATGGTGGGAAATGAACACACAAAAAACAAAAAAATCATTTCGGTCATTTGGGGGGCGGGGGGGGGGTTTCAATAGTTCGTCTCCCCCGCATGACCACCCGCCCGGGAGCACTAGGGTAAAAACTGAGTATGGCATTGTACGGCATACATCCTAAGGAGTATCTCACATAAATCTCAAGCCTCTAGCTCCCATACGACCGGAGTAATGAAGGTTCAAAGTGGCGGTAAACTAGGGGTGTAAACTATCCCCACTAAGCCCACCACCACCAGCCGCGCGGCTGTCTCGGCCCGCTCACACCTACTGGCCCGGCTCCCCACACACTACGGTACCGCCCCCTCCTATTCTCCCGCCATTTCCTACCTTACGAGCCACGTAAGTGTTTTTTATATGTCGGACGCACGTGATGCGTCGCTGGGAGTTGGTGATCAAAGACTGCCGACGCAACACGTGCGACGCTGGGTCTCAACGGGTTAAGAGTCAGAGAAAAAAAAAAAATTTGAAACATCAAATTTTTTGTTTTTTTTTTGCCCCTGGGGCATGCAAAATATCACTCCTCTACCTCCCCTCCTTCCCCACTTTCCTCCCCTCCTTCAGTTATCACCTATTTTCCCTGTTATTCCCTTATTCTGAGGTATATTTTCGTGCTAACATTAGCGAGTTGCAAGCAGGGCATTGTTATCACTGTTAGCAAGCGAGTGCAAGAGAGAGAGAGAGAGTATCGATCGACAGTGTATCTCCAGCCTTGGGGGAAATTGGCGGGAAAGGAGGTTGCCTCACCCATACATTATGTAACTGCCGCCCTGTATCGCCGATTTTGACCATCCAAACGCTGTTTTCACTTGTTTTATTGTTGTAACAGGTTAATACCTTTATAATCAACCTATAATAGGCGCATATGGATAAGTATTAATGCTATTTATGGTAAAATGAATATTTTAGTGATGGAAACAGCTCAAATACATGCGCACAGGCAGAGGTGTCTAATTACCCCCATGTGCACTTCAGAGGTTAACAATCTGATCACGAACCTTGTCAGACGTTATCCTCCACAATACTGAATCTTGATAATTTCAGTGTATGTATTTTGTTACAAGAATTGTGATTGTTTTTCCCAATCGGTCACATGACCATTCCCGGGCGTGTTGTTGTTGAACCGGTCGTTCTACGAGTCCATTACAACATAATACGGTATGCAACAGATGGCTGACAGGAACGTAGCAGGAATGTGTTGGTAATATTATTGACGAGCTTGTATAACTGTATTTGCTTTGGTTGCATTAGTATACATAGCATTACTGAAATAACAACACAGGACCACTCTTATACACCATGATTTGTTGTGGTTGAATTACAAGGTGGATAGGATCCTAACAGCTAAAAATACAGGTCTTTATCTGATGTATATTGGCCATTGAACAAGTATGGATGTGTGTGTGTATAGGTATGTGACTTTATATGCGCTTGAACATAATTATATGTATTAGACAAGCTGTGTTAATTGTGAGTATTAATGTATGATTATTGCATTTTATAACATTGTCATTGAAATGTTTGAATGTTTTGAACATTTTCAATATATGTTGTTTCCCCATATTATCCTTCAAGCTCGTATTCCTGTATTAAAATTCCCTATTGCTCGCCAGATAACTTGTTAATGTGTTGTTAAAAGAAATGTTAAGTTTTTATTAATAAATTTAATTATACTAAAAACAATGAAGCAGTTGTTATAATTTACATCTAGAGTAAAATTCAATGTAACAGCATGCAGCAATTTTTCAATTTGCAATAAAGTAAACAGGGAGACTTTTCCGGCTGACTAATAACCAAAGTTTTTCCGTTAGCGAAGGATTGTAAAAGATTGGTCGGGTAAGTTTAAGTTACGTTTACTAGACTTGTGGGATGTCTTTTTCTGCCAAGGGCTACTGCAACTTTAACCGTGTATCGGAAAGGTATTTTGATGTAAGGCAAGGCATTTGGGTCCCGGAAAATATGAATGTGGTATTCACATAATCTTGGGTTGACGTCTATATTACGTACAGGTGTTAGCAAATATTTATCAGGAAAAGCACAACATGCATTATCGGCTTTTATTTCGTCACCATAACTGTATTATTAGTAATATCCCCTTTATTTGTGCAATTTTATAAAATATATTGAGCACAGACAAAGAGAGACGAGTTCCTTAAGGGCTTGTCACACTATGCCAAGCTAAGTGCCGATGCTAGGCGACTTAAGGAGTGGCGATAGAAGGGGGAGACCACTGCAGAGTAACGTGAGTAATCGAGGGATGGGACGCCCACGGCGGGCACTATGGACAGGCATGCCGCCTGACTGCAACTAGATGGGGTGAAGCGGCGACCATGCAAGACCTAAGGAAAAATAACAGTTGCCGCAAGGTGGCGTCATGCGCCGTAGCAGGCAAACTGGTCTGCGACAATGCTCCCGACGAGCGGCGCCTATAGGAGGTAGGGCGGCACCTATAGGTACTACGGCGGCGATGGACGGCCACCCAGTCACACTGGACCACTACTCCGTTGTCCCCTGTGATGCTGCCAGGTCGCGGACATATGTTTTCGAAGTGCGGACTCACGATATGCCCTCCCTCTATGATGCCGCCTCAAGACACTTTCTAAATATTCGTATTCTCATTGTCGCCGTAAGGCGGTGACCATGGACGCCGCCACATCGTTTAACAGCGTCCCACTCTAATTGGATCGCCTCCCCAAATATTGGCGAGCCCTTGGGACGGCGTATGGTCGCTGCCGGTCACCGCAGGTCGTTACCGGATCACCGTCTGAAGGCAACCTACCTTATAGCGGCATCTAACGCAGACAGGTGGCGCCCTTGTACCGGCTGACGCCTACTGGATGCCGCCCGACGCCGACCGCCTACCATCACTGTCTTGTCCAAATGTGTGACCTCACTTGCCGCCGACTCAGCTTATGAGAGTTATGCATGTCAAACTTTTCCTGAAACCCGTGACGACCTCCCCAACCCTCTCCCTTGAGTTGGCGCCCACTCACTCAGCGCGCCGAATTAGGTAAAGACCTCACTACAACCCTTAAGTTGGCTAGCGTCGGCACTTAATCCGGCATAGTGTGACGGGCCCTTAATTAGTATGATGTGAGTAATACGGCAAGACAAGCATTTTGTTTTTGATAAATGATGACGAGATGATGAGATTTAATAATCAATAGGCGGAGAAGGATTTTGATATATAAGAAAATGATGCAGAAGTTTATTCTCAACATCGTTCTGAACACCAAAAACACCCCAAATCAAATTAATAAAAGCATATGAAAGAAATACAAGGAAGAGCAGTGGATGTGGGTGTATCTCTGAAAAGGGAGGGAAACGAGTGGAAGCTACCTGTACTGTTGTTTGCTGATTATATAGTTCTGATGAGCAATAATGAATGGGAGTTGTAGGGTCTGGTAAATATGTTTGGAACAGTGTGCAAAAAACGGAATCTGAAAGTAAATGCGGGGAAGAGCAAGGCTATGGTCTTGGAAATGGGTCAAGCCACAGAGTGTGAGCTAAAGTTGAACGGTCAGGCAGTGTTTATGAAGTCAGTTTGAAGAGCTTCCAGATGCCAGATCTTTCAATAAACCTTGTGTTTAAAACGGATTCTTATGTGCTTGATCTCTGTTTACGTGCATAAGTATATTTTTATGAAATGGTTTATATACTAAGAGTTATATTAATAACGTTAATATAAATAACGTTTGGACCATTCATTATTATTATAAATTATTGTATTGGCACAAATACGAGTACAATTCAATATTCACAGTGGACCATATGTTTCAGTATATACAAATAATGATATACAGTAGTTACTGTTTTGGTCATACATTTTAGAGTCGTGCCATGTCATTCCCAAAATTCGTCAGCACACCAGCGCGCTATCTGGAATGCACAGCGTTGTGTCGTGCACAGCAACCGGCGGAAAGTTGATGCGTCTGAAAGGGTTGTAATTAGAAACAGAGAAAAGGGGGAGGGAACGCGAAAGTGGTGCTTGACCCTAAGAATTGGATCTTTAAATATTGTTTCTGTTTGGGCTCTGTCTCGAGTCGGCAACTCACAGCTATGAGGTATGTGCTTGAGTATATACCTGTAGATACATACATATATCTTTAGCCAGGCATTTTTACCATGCCCAATGTAAATTTAAGTAGGCTATGCAACTAAGACCACATATATCTAAGACAAAATTAATTATATCATAAACCTTTTCACAACTCTCGCATACAGAGACAATTGAAAGTTGTGACTCACATTAGTTACATTTATGCAGTTAATAAGCATTATTGTGTTTTACTTCTTTAGTTTTACCCTGCTGGGGATCATGGCGCGTTTTAACAGTATATTCTGGCATAGACAATTAGCCGATTATATTTAGAGTAGTTAAACTCTTTGGTATATCTCTATTTTGTTCTCCACTTAACCCTCAAGCCACGGGGCCCGACATATGTTGGAAGGGATGTTCAGCACATTATCGGCTCTGAGAGAGAGTCCACGCGTTGGGAGGACAATAGGCGGGCTCTGACTGCTCGGCATGGACCTAGTCCCGCCACTGACGTAACCTCTGCACCATACCACACCCCAGGCCTCGCGAGAACAAGGAAAAACTAGGGAATTTACCGTATTTTAGGGTTTTTGCCGTCGTGTTGCACGATTGTTGCAAGAGAACTCCTGGTCGTACAAGGATGATTCGGGTGTCATTGGAAAGCTCTAATATCGCCCTTTCCCGGATACATAATTGTATTACGCTCTGGCTCTTGTTTATGCATGAAAAAGAGCATGTAATGAAGCTCGTTTAGGGCAAGTATGCCCGCCAGGCAGGTAGTAGAAGTTACAAACATCCCCGTTTGACAGGGGTTATAACCTGCAGCATATCATTCAGCCAAAGGCATCTTATGTTTTCTCTTCCTCTTCATTTTTCTGTTTACCAAGTTGATGGAAGCTTTAGTAAAACACTTCCTAGATCAGCGAGGATCATGTTCCCGTGAAGCTCTCTGAACGGATCAACTTAAAAATATCTCACTTAGGCCGGGGCCAGAGGAAGGGCGCTTGGGTAGTGAGAAGGAATTGGTGATAGTGCTCTTTTTTTGTAACCTTTAGTGTAACCTCGTACACCCTTAGAGTGACTATGATCTAAGGGGTGTGTTCATGTGAGTGTAATATTGTGTGTCATTGTTTCTATGTGTTTTAGGTCGATTGTTCTAACAATAAAATGTTAAACATTAATAATATATCCTTAACACAAATTATAAGTATCTAGTATTTGAAGCCAACAAGATAAATATGTGCACACGTGAAGAGAAAAACAAACAAACATATAAGAAGATATACAAATACATAGTTATATCCAGAAACATATTGACCGTTCACACACAGCACAGCCAATCTATTCACAAACAATTATTTATCACAACACATAACAAAATTTGCCAATCCAATACTATGCAATATAAAACTATGAAAATACACAACAAAACCAACAGAAAGCTCAATAATGTACACTTGCTGTAAACGTTGTTCAATTATACTTAAAATGCCTGTGTGAAGTCAGTGACTAACCCGAATGTAGCTCCTGCAGCCTTAGGAATATACAACAAAAACATCTTATAGTCTAGTTGACTAGTATTTGAAGGCACATTATTACTCTACATTGTGGCTATCATTAGACAATTGTATGCCATTTAGAAAGAATATCTTAAGATAATCACATGAGTTATTGTAATACCTTATATTTTGCTTTGGGTACATTCATTGTTCGTATCGCAGTGATGTTATTTCCTGGTGACTCTATTTATGATTGATGAAGATCCAGCATATTTTCCAATAGTCATGGGTACAGACACATTAGCACAGTTTATACACTTGGGTCCCTACTTTGCTGTTGTGTCTTTACCCACTTTTGTTGTTGATGATGTATCACTTTATATACATATATTATTGGCTTTATAGCATAACTGTGACCTTCCATAGTTCAAGAACTTACGGAATCTGGCGACACATAAAACGTTTCCGATTTGTTCGAGTATGACTCATGAATGACTGCTGGAAGACGATGTTCGAGTATGACTCATGAATGACTGCTAGAAGAGGAAAATAACAGGTCATCAAATGAACTGGAATAAAACACGAAATAAATATATATATGAAACATATGATAACATGTGAGTGAAAAACGAAAGGATAAGAACACAGTGAGTTATAGAAAGAACAGATCGGAGAACATTATGCTCTGAATTTCCAAAAATGGATATTTTGCACTATTGCATGAATCATAGGAATAAATATTAGTATACAGGTATGCATTTATAAACCCTTAAACATGATTCATTAATATAATTAGATAAATGTGGCACAATTTGGTGAACGTATATATTCATATATCGTTAAGCTCGAGAGAGAAATATTATTAAGATCCTTGATGGTTATCCGGAAATACTCAAAGATAATCATATGCATATCAATATTCTTAATTTTCTATCGCTCTCTCTCTCTTTCTGTAGTGAGGATCAATTAATAAGAGGAATTATCAGTTATCGGTCTGTGGTAATATAAAACACAACTCAAGACATTAGTTAGCTTACATCACAAAGGACATGCTTTGTAAAGTTTGGAATTTAATCATCGATCGCTATGCTGTTCCACCTTCTCTTTAAGGTGTGGTGGAAGCCCTCTCATGTTCAGGAGTGACGGAAGCTCTCTAAACCTTCTCCAGCCACTTCCATTGCTAGAGTTAGAAGTGGCTGGGGACAGTTTAAAGATCTGCTGCCACTCCTGACCATGAGAGGGCTCCCACTCTACCTTAAAGGGAAGGTGTAGACCTCGTGTGTTAGGAGTGTGATGACTTATGCTTCGGAGACGCATAAGTCATCACAGTGGAGGATGTCGATAGAATAGAACAGAATGAGACGAGAATGGTGAGATGAATCTATCTATCTATCTATCTATTGCCCGACGCCGTGATCCCTGAAGGGGTGGCCATGAACGAACTGCCCCCATGCACCTCTCTCCCCAGTCAGTCGACGCCCCTCCCCCCAACCAGCACCGCCTTCGTTCATATACTTCCTCACTCCAACCTTCCACCTCTCTTTCGGTCTACCTCTCCCTCTCTGTCCCTCCACCTCGCTCTCGTACACCCTCTTAGTCATTCTCTCGCTTTCCATACGTTCCATATGGCTGAACCATCTCCAGTTGTTCCTTTTCACACTTTCCAGCACATCTACCTCCACACCACACCTCCTTCTTACTTCCTCATTAGTCTGTCTATCCCACCATGTAACTCCGCACGCACTTCTTAAGTAATTCATTTCCACTGCTCTCACTCTTGGTCTGAGTCTCAACCAATGTCCATGCTTCGCTTCCGTAAGTCAGTGTCGGGATTACCACACTGTCATGCAAGGACTTCTTCCCTTCCATACTGACCACCCTATTTCTTGTTACTGCTTTCAGCGTTCCTACAACCCTCTTCCCCTGTTGTACCCTCTCCCGCACTTCTTCATCCATAGTCCCATCTTTACTCAACACACTGCCCAGATACTTAAAAGAGTTGACGATCTCCATAGCCTGACCGTTCTGCTTCACCTCACACTCTGTGACGTCACCCCTTTTCGAAGACCATAACCTTGCTCTTCCCTGCATTTTCCTTCAAATTCCGTTTTTCGCACACTGTTCCAAACTCATTTACCAGACCCTGCAACTCCCAATCATTATCACTCATCAGAACTGTATCATCCGCAAACAGCAGTATAGGTAGCTTCCACTCAATCCCCTCCCTTTTCAGCAATACACCAACATCCACTGCTCTTGATAGTATTTCTTTCATGACTCCATCCATATATACAGTAAACAACCACGGGGACATCACTCACCCCTGTTTCAAACCAACATTCAGGTCAAAGAACTCACTCTGCTCACTCTCCACACGTACTGCCGCCTTTGCACCCTCATACATGCTCTTTCACTGCTTTCAGCAACTTGCCATCTACTCCGTATATTCTAAGTACTTTCCACAAACCTTCTCTATCCACTCTGTCATAGGCCTTCTCCAAGTCCATAAAGGCAATATACACCTTTTGTTTCTTTTCCAGATATTTCTCCACAACACAATTCAGGGTAAAAATCAGATCTAAACATTCTCTTCCCTTCCTAAAGCCTCCCTGCTCGTCGCCTATCCATTTATCCGTTCTCA
Organism: Paralithodes platypus; assembly: GCA_032716605.1. NCBI lineage: Eukaryota > Metazoa > Arthropoda > Malacostraca > Decapoda > Lithodidae > Paralithodes > Paralithodes platypus. The sequence continues at coordinate 43,018,272 of CM064548.1, read as the reverse complement.
CTCTCACTCTCTCAATCACTACCCTACTGTATACCTTCCCTACTACGCTTAGAAGACATATTCCTTGGTGGTTACCACACACTCCTCTTTCCCCTTTGCCCTTATATAGGGGGACTATTATGCCAGTCTTCCAGTCATCGGGTGCACTCCCCTTCTCCCATGCTAGTTTGCACATTTTCCATACCCATTCGATCACTATCTCACCACCATACCTCAACATTTCCCCACACACTCCATCTGTTCCTGGTGCTTTCCCCAACTTCACTCTCTTCATGGCTTCCCACACTTCTGACCTCCTGATCCCCACCTCCTATTCCACTACTTCTCTTCTTCTCCTTCCCATACCATATCCAGCTATGTTTGCTGGCTCTTCATTCCTTACATTTAGCAACTCATTGAAGTACTCCCTCCATCTTTCGACTCTCTCTTGCTTCTCGGCTAGCATTCTCCCATTCTTATCTTTCACACCCTTACTGTTTCCCTTGCTACCTTCCCTAACTTTCTTGACTTCTTTCCAGAACAGTTTCTTACTCTCCCTCCATTTTACACTCAAATTCCTTCCTAATTCCTCATCTACTCTTCTCTTACTTTCCTTCACTACTCTCTTCACCACCCTCTTACTCTCCACGTACCTTGCTCGTTTCTGTCTCTCGAAATCTTCATTCCCTCTACTACCCAACCACTCTCTATATGCTTTCTTCTTTTCTTCCACAGCTATTCTTACCTCTTCTCTCCACCATGCTGCACCTTTCACTCCCCTCCCTCTTCTCCTCACTCCACACACCTCCTCACATGCTTCACAGCATTAAACACCTTGCTCATCTCCTCCACTTACTCCATAACTTTCAGATCGAACCAACCTAGTTGTCTTTCCACTGCTCTCCTGTACTCCTCCCTGACTTCCTCCTCCTGCAACCTCTCCACCCTCCTCCCTCGAGCTCTCCTCACCCACTTCTTTTGTATCCTAACCTTAGCTACCACTACATAATGATCAGACAGACCCCCTCCAATACCCCGATACACCCTAGCATCCATCACAGATTTCTTCATTTATTCATCCACACATACATAATCAATCAATGACTTTTGTTTCACCACTGTCTCATCCTCCATCGTCCACACCCGTTTCCACGTGTACCTGTGGATCATTCTGTGTCGGACGAAGGTGTTGGCTATCCACAGCCTCCACCCCACACATACGTCCACAAGTGCACTACCATTCCCATTCACCTCTGATGGTACCCCCCACCCTCCCACCACTCCCTCAAATTTCCTATCACCAACCTTACCATTCATATCCCCAATCAGAAATATTCTTTCGGTCTTGTCAAACTTCTCCAGGCACGCCTCCACATTCATCCAGAACTCCTCTTTCTTTCTTTCAAGTTTATCCTCTGTCGTGGCATAAACACACACAATCACCCACGTTAGAATTCCTACTTTCATTCTCACCCACACAATCCTTGAACCCACAGACCCATACTCTCTTACACATTCCTTCCATTTGCTACTTACAAACAAACACGCACCTTCTCTCGCTGTTCCTTCACTCACTCCAGCACACACACCCATTCCACACTCCCACTCTCTCACATCTGAACCTTTCCATTTGGTCTCTGTCATTCCACATACATCCAGCCTGGCATTCACTAGCACTTCCAGAACCTCTCTCTCTTTTTTGCCATCATTCATGCCACTAACATTCCATGTAGCCATTCTCAGAATGTCCGAAGGAATGTCCTTAATCGGTCCTGGTTCGTCAACATAGGTTCCGTCCGCATCCGAGGCTGTTCGTTCGTTTTTCTTTGCTGAGATGAATGTGTGAGGTTAATCTCAGGGACGGGGTATCGAGCGAGGAATTAAGAAGGTGTCTGGGCATTAGGAGTGTCGATGAAGTGATGCGCACGAGCCGACTTGGTTGGTTTGGACATGTGGAGAGAATGGATGATCAGAACTGGGTGAGGAAATGCCGGACTGTGAACGTGGGGGGAGCTGAGCGTAGGGGTAGACCTAGAATGACAGGGGTTCAGGTAGTCCGGTTCGATCTCAAAATAAAGAACTTGACAAGAAAGGCAGCCCTTGACAGGGCCGCTTGGAAAGCCGCCATTTAGGACGTAAGACTGTCTTTAAGCGTGTATGTATGTATGTATAGGTCACATGGAAGTTTACCGAATTCTATTATGATGAATTATTGTCCCCGACACAACTCCTAAGCTAATGAGATATTTATACATATATATATCATGTATGTATTACGTGTATATAATTTTAACAAACACAAAAACAAATTCAATATAATCATGTAATCAGATATATATTTTAAATATCTAACACTATATGAGTACAAAAGTAGTATTTTGCATGATCAATTTATTTACTTCATACACCTTTTGTCAATATATATTTAGGAGACAATGGCAAAGCCAAGGTTAAAGCGAATCCCATAACATTGATAGGGTTAATAAATAATGTTGAGCCAATTGACATTAATTTGTCAATATTCAAAAGGTGTCCATACCACTTGCTGCTATTAATATAATGGTTCGGTTAATCATAAATCTACTTACATCAGAATGGGAAAATTCTGCATCATAGTTCATAAATTCCATGCACATTGCATGTGTAATTGAGGACCCGGTTTCTAAACATATATTTATAATGCTCCTCTCTGAACGAAATTATAGCATGTCAGGACAACTGTTTCCTATTTGGATTGTTTTGCAAGTAAGAGAGACACCCATATGTTGTTCATTGTTGTATTATTATGTAATATGTCTATTCATTAGTATGTTCTTTCCAACAACCAACTCTACTCCTAAAATCGATTAATGAAGTTTAAAATTTTTTAAAAATTTAATAATAATAAATACAAAGGGAATATTTGTTTTATAAATTAGTGAAATCAAATGATACTGTATATTTATGTTGAATAAATATAATTATTTTGTATTTGCTGAATGTTCCAACTTACAACACACTTACTTATAATATGTCCGTGTTTATTACATGGTCGAGAAAATGCTAAACAAAAATAAGTTTGGGTCCCATTTTTCCCCAAAAGCAAAGCAGGATTCTGAATGTTTACAGAAGACAATTTGCTCAAAACCTAACTTGAGTGCATTTGTGAGAAAAGTTAAGACTGGAGAAGCTGAGAGGGGAAGGTCTACCAGTGATCAGTATAACGCTAGTGTCGCGACTAAGGTATGTGCACCATAATAATGCTTTGTTACAATAATTGTGTTTGTTGGGAAAAGTTAATTGAAAAGCTGTTTTGATTTCAATAATACATTTGATTTGGAAATTTGAAAATCTAGAGCATTATTTCGTAGGTCATTGTGATTCACCGTAGCTATTCTTAGGGTTTAGTATTAGTTCTTAGGTAATCTTAGGTGATATTGAAGTATGAATGTTAAACCGTTCAACCATCAGGCCGGGTGCAAAACTCTTTAACAATTCAATTGGAAGGAGATTAATTTTTGTAAGCCCATTTTATAAGTATAGAACTTATACGCACATTTAACAGCCAAGACATGGTCTGGTCTCTGTTACGACCGGCACAACGAAATAAACAAGGGCACTTAATATTGGACTACAAGATAGGCTAGATCTGCAACAACGGTACGCTAATTCCAAACCCTCGAACTATTAAGCCGGTGAACAAAACACTTAAACCCTCCAGAGTTAATCTACTGGATAACGGGGTATCAATTAACTGGGTTAAGTGTACTTCTATAAAGGCTTTCCGGTGACGGCAAAGCCTACTCACAACAAGAGTAATTACGTTAATAAAAAGCTCTCAAGTAACAACAATGCTTAAATAAACTATGACAAGATTTAATAAAAGATTATATGCTTACGTTATCTTTAGTGTGAGTCTGAACTCAACACTAAAACTCTTCAATGCTCTATGAAAACACTTGAAGTCTAGTCCTACAGCTAACAGATATGGAATCTTCTGAAAACGTCTGATGCTCTAAGATGCTCGTCGAATATAGAACAGGAATAATGCAGGGGCAGGACACCAAAGCGTGTATCTTAAATACACCAAAAAGTAGGATACATATATATGGAAACAAGAGAGTGCAACAACTCTGTGACAGCACTAACAACAGCAACTCAAAAACAGTACTTCCTTAGCCAAAGTAACAGCCATACTGGGTTGTGCACTATGCATCAACCTAGCCTAAAACAATACGTGAATAATTGCTAAAGCACACGCGGTTAAAGTTAATAAACAAAATGCTGTCTTTCTTACTAATAAAGTCTAGCAGCAGCATAATGGTACAGGGAGCCTAGGCAGAGCTCAAGCATGCTCGCAGCCTACTGTCTCCCCTGAACAGATTTCCCTTATCTTACGTTAAGTGACTAGGAGGCTCTCTTGGTAAGTCCAGATCTCAAGTATCTGGTCTTACCCTGGCGCTCCTCAAAGGTCAACAAAATGAGTTAGCAAGTATACAAGCAAGAGTAGGCAAAAGTCCTTCGCTTGTATACTGCTAAGCTCGCAAAGGAAAATATGCACAAGGGTGTACTACAGGCTACCTAGCTCCGTCGAAGTCGTACAGGCTCTGACTTGCCATATACATAAGACAGACAACGACCAAAGATACCCTCCACTGTCTAGCATTAAATAGTAATAAAGAACAACCGAATAATTAGAAGCACCCAACAATATGAATCCATGTGACTATGATTCTAATGAACTCTAAAGCTAGTGCAAAACATATATGTGAGAACAGGCGCTGGTAATACGACTGGCCAACTATGGAAGTCGTAGGCGAGAACCAGAAGGGATGGGTAATTGAATAAAGATAAGAAGTATTGGAAAGAAGGAGTTCAGAGAGAGGCACAGCAGTAAAGGGGGTTAGATGTGGGACAGAATGCAAGGGACTTGTAGGGCCGAGCGTGCGATACCATGTTCTGACGAGAGAGAAGGAGAGAAGTACTGAGTCTGGCCACCAGATGGCTCTGCGACCAATCACAGGCCGCTACGTCACATGAAAAGCAGACGTCATATGCCATGCCAGGCCCGCCGTCCAATAGCGAGCGGGCGGGCCCACCGAGCGAGGAATGCACACGTACATACACACACATACTGCCTCTTTGCTCTCCCCTCCGACTCTCTCTCTCTCTCTCACGCGCTGCATGTTATAATCACTACAATGGAAAAAAAATACTTCTAAGTGTCACAGACAAGACTAAAGGCAAACACTGATCCGTCTGTGACAACATGAATACTAAGAAAGAAAGAATATCGTTCTACGATTATTATAGCCCATTTCACTGCCTTGGCGAGTGCTAGCGAGTGACGAGTACATTCTGGCAAGCTGACCAGCGTAACATCTCTGATAGCGGTAATCTTAAACTCCGGTCTTTAAAGCCAAAGTTAAATGACTCAATAATTATCATAATGGAAGGCGCTGTTTTTACTTCTACACTTTCTGAACTTTGTTTTTATCAATGAGAGGCTCTGGTAACTTGGGTGTCTTTAGTGGCATTTAATTAAGCTCTATTAGTTATTATCTAAACCAATGTTATGATCACTATAGCTCCGGTACTATAATGTATTTGTTTACATGTAGAGGGTGGTGCTAATATTTGGTTACCCAGTAATGCCAGCTGACATCTGCTTCAGGGTAACAAAATTCAGTGCTACATTATAGTAATACCTTTTTCAACATCGAATAGCCAATATTCTATCACCAATGAATCGAAGCATAACATCAGTATATCAACGTAGCCCACAAAGATGTAGCAAATATGCCTGTGATTGAATCTAATAGAATAATCACTAATATAATTATCACTTACTTCAGTAGTATGCAAAATATCGCTTACTACACACGCCTAGTATCCGTTTGAACGTTCATATTAAAGCAAAATAAGTTCTACGGTCTTCTATCAAATACAATAGGAACACGAGAAACAGTGGCCTTTTCTGAATTGCGTACAATCAATTTCACTGCCAGTCTGAATAATTTACGAATAAGGAATATTGGGTGGCTTCTTCCAAGCTTTGTTTTTCCTGTTGTCATTGTGAATAAGCTGTACAATCTGTAGGCCTACAGCTTCAATCTATTTTTGTTTCCCTTTTCGGTAATGGGTTGTTTTGAATATATCTGTAGAGTTACTGTGTAGTTTATTTGTTATAGTCTGTGTATACGGTAAGAGTATAGTATATATCCTGTCGGGATTCCAACCCGAAACTCTGGGTTAAAACGCAAGTGTGCTTTAATTAATTGTAAAATACTATTTCACTCAATTAATTATAAACATAGCACAAAGTCAATCTGATATGGACCCATTGCTATATTAATAGACGATATACAATATAAAAATGGTATTACACAAATTAATTAAACACTATAAACACCGTATTCACTAACACTTATTATAAGTATTTAGTGTTATACTGTAACAGACACAAACGCAACACATACACAGATGCACCCAAACACAGACACACACAAACTCACACGCACGCACATCATTGTTTACTTATCATATCACATGTTCGGTTATACGCATTTTCGTGATACTATATAAACATTGTTATTAATATTAGAGCAAAACAAACAGGCAGATAGATAGATAGATAGTTAGATTGATATAAATATTGTGTAAGTATTTATTTAACTATTTCTATACATTTACATCAAAACAGTCCGCTTAAGTTGTTTTTATTGGTCATTGTATTAAATATTTATTAAATATAAATAGTAAATGTTACTTGCGTTACATACTGCTCCTCTTACCATCTTCCTTAGCTACAAAGTTCGTCTCAGTTTCGCTCTTGCTCTCTCCCAACTTTCACTAAGAGTCCCTGGGCCGCTTCGAGTTATGAAAAATGTCCCTCAAATATAGAGTTCCTCTTGTCATTGTAAGAGAGAGAAAGTATATGCAGTATTGTAGCAGGACATTACTATATGTTTAGTATATAACTATACCTCAAGCCATCATCATCATCATCATCAGTATATAAATATATACTGTATATATATATATATATATATATATATATATATACAGGTATATATATATATATATATATATATATATATATATATATATATATATATATATATATATATATATATATATATATATATATATATATATATATATATATATATATATATATATATACAGTATATATATATATATATATATATATATATATATATACAGTATACATATATATATATATATATACCATAGGCAAACTACATACCATAAAAAAGGCAAATTCAGTATATACTACGTTTCGTAAAACGGCAAGTAAATGTTAGTTGTACTCTTTATTTATTACTCCAGCTTTGTTTATCACTTTAGTAAATGTTAGTTGTACTCTTTATTTATTACTCCAGCTTTGTTTATCACTTTAGTAAATGTTAGTTGTACTCTTTATTTATTACTCCAGCTTTGTTTATCACTTTAGTAAATGTTAGTTGTACTCTTTATTTATTACTCCAGCTTTGTTTATCACTTTAGTAAATGTTAGTTGTACTCTGTATTTATTACTCCAGCTTTGTTTATCACTTTTGTAAATGTTAGTTGTACTCTTTATTTATTACTCCAGCTTTGTTTATCACTTTAGTAAATGTTAGTTGTACTCTTTATTTATTACTCCAGCTTTGTTTATCACTTTAGTAAAATGACAACAATAAATTACACACCTGGCCAAATGTTTGTGTTCAATCTATGAACAATATTGTTGAGGTGTATTAATGGATTGAATTGAGTATAATCGTTTATAATTATATATACTATATTTACTTTCTAACAAAATGGGCATAGTAAATACGTTCCGAAATTAGTACAGTGGGTAGAAAATATTTGCACTCTGATTATATCGGGACAATTAATTTATCTCATATTACAACTAATTAATATTAATTGAACTATGATTAAATAGGGCCATAACACCCACATTATAGTATAACGTTTCATAAGTTAATCTCCTTAGTTATATATACTGTATATACAGTATTTATTATATACTGTATATACAGTATTTATTATATACTGTATATACAGTATTTATTATATACTGTATATACAGTATTTATTGTGTATATATACTGTATATACAGTATATGTTGTGTCTATATACTGTATATACAGTATATGTTGTGTCTATATACTGTATATACAGTATATGTTGTGTCTATATACTGTATATACAGTATATGTTGTGTCTATATACTGTATATACAGTATATGTTGTGTCTATATACTGTATATACAGTATATGTTGTGTCTGTATACTGTATATACAGTATATGTTGTGTCTATATACTGTATATACAGTATATGTTGTGTCTATATACAGTATATGTTGTGTCTATATACTGTATATACAGTATATGTTGTGTCTATATACTGTATATACAGTATATGTTGTATATATGTTGACTATACAGTATATGTTGTATATATGTTGACTATACAGTATATGTTGTATATATATACTGTATATACAGTATATGTTGTGTATATATACTGTATATACAGTATATGTTGTGTCTATATACTGTATATACAATATATGTTGTGTCTATATAATGTATATATAGTATATGTTGTGTATATATACTGTATATACAGTATATGTTGTGTCTATATACTGTATATACAGTATATGTTGTGTCTATATACTGTATATACAGTATATGTTGTGTCTATATACTGTATATACAGTATATGTTGTGTCTATATACTGTATGTACAGTATATGTTGTGTCTATATACTGTATATACAGTATATGTTGTGTCTATATACTGTATATACAGTATATGTTGTGTCTATATACTGTATATACAGTATATGTTGTGTCTATATACTGTATATACAGTATATGTTGTGTCTATATACTGTATATACAGTATATGTTGTGTCTATATACTGTATATACAGTATATGTTGTGTCTATATACTGTATATACAGTATATGTTGTGTCTATATACTGTATATACAGTATATGTTGTGTCTATATACTGTATATACAGTATATGTTGTGTCTATATACTGTATATACAGTATATGTTGTGTCTGTATACTGTATATACAGTATATGTTGTGTCTGTATACTGTATATACAGTATATGTTGTGTCTGTATACTGTATATACAGTATATGTTGTGTCTATATACTGCATATACAGTATATGTTGTGTCTATATACTGTATATACAGTATATGTTGTGTCTATATACTGTATATACAGTATATGTTGTGTCTATATACTATATATACAGTATATGTTGTGTCTATATACTGTATATACAGTATATGTTGTGTCTATATACTGTATATACAGTATATGTTGTGTCTATATACTGTATATACAGTATATGTTGTGTCTATATACTGGTTCATTACTAGAAATGTGTGTTGTTTATCCATTTCTAAACACCGTAATGTTGCATCTCTTTCACGCTTCTATCGCTATTACAACAATCAATGTTCTTCAGAGCTCTCCCAGTGCATACCTCCTCCCGCGGTGAATGTGAGGCACCCGCCTTTCAACAGTGCCACTCATATTCTGGCAACTTTTCTCATTTTTTTTTCTACTCAACAAGTTAATTCTGGAACTCTCTCCTTCAATCAATCTTCCCTTCATTCTATGACTTAAACTGCTTTAAATTTCATGTGTCCAGACATTTTGATCCCAACGCCCCTTGAATTTGGCTCTGTCACTCTTTTGACTTTGGGGGAGACATTATTACAGGCAACCTGCCTTTTGTCTCCTTCATACACATATAAAAACAAAATGTATATACGTAAACACACACATACACACACACACGAGTTACCATTTCCAGCTTAGCCTCGTTCGTGATCTCTCTCAATTTCCCCTAAACGCCCCTGGGCCGCTCTGAGTTATAATAATGTCGCTAGAATATAGTACTTTTGTCTTAGTTTAGGTATATACATTGTATTATAAACATTGATAGATGGGTGGAGTTAGGTATAAATTATTCATTAATGTGACCAGTAAGCCGTTTCACATAAGTACTACGCTACTTTCACGTTCATGTATATAATCATGGAGAGGGATAGAACAAATGTGGGCTACTGTACATAAAAGTGGTATAAAAGATTGGGTTATACTTCTCTTATTCCATTATAACAGTCAGGTTAGTGTTGCGTTGAAAATTGAGCCTAACAAAATTGTAGGGAAATTGCCTTGAATGTGATATTCGTGGCTACTGGATAATATCAGTTAAGCATGAAGCAACTACAATTTGTATGTCCAGTTGTTAATGTTACTGTATATCATAACCGGATATACTCTGTGAACTATACTGGTTGAAATTGGTGTTATTTACAAGTACATTTTATCTAGACATGTTAAAGTGTTGCTAAAGTATATCGAATGTAAAGGCAACTTTAACGTGTGAATTGTGTGTAGATAATATTATAATGAAAGGACTGACGGGTGACTATTTAAGAAGTGATAAATCTTGATCAAAGTGTTTTAGGGTAATAGTGTGCAGGTGGGTCAATTATAGTGTTTTATGGTGATGGCTTAGGTAATGTTTTTTAATAGGTTGGTATATGTTTTAGGCTGTATGGTGAGCATGCATAAGTATGTCCTTGTATTCTCATTATATGCCACTGGGCAGGCTAAAAAACGAATCAAACCTGACAATTGCAAACAAACCTAGAGGTAAGTTTACAACATTAACACAACGTGTAGTTTAACCAAAATAGCTACGCACGAAACTGTCATATATTTTCCTTATTATTTGATAAGGGTATCAACTCTGCCTTTTCCACTATCTCGTTTATTCTCCCTGGTAGCAGGTTGTATAAATAAATTCCAAAGTGTAATCCCAATCTTGACTTAATCTGACTTTTACCCCTGGACCATTACCGTAACCCAGGTCTTGTAATCTGAGCCTCTACCTGAGTGTTATTATTGTGTGTGAGATATTGCAGGGCTCTTATTATAACACCTACAATTGCTGGGTCATAAAAGGCCGTGAGTTAGGCAGTGTGAGAGGGGAGGGGAGGGCTTAGTGAGTGGGGTCGGTGGGGTTGCGTCCATGTCTGTGTTTGTAAATAGGAAAGACAGGCAGATGGTTTCAGTCATCATTATAAGAATTGCTTCATAAATATACCAAAATGTCCTCACATTTCCTGATTCTGTGTTGCGTGTATCCATTCGTTCTGTCCATAGAATTATATACTGTACATTATAAGAATTTTTCGAAAGATAAAGTCTATCTATCTATCTATTGCCGGACGCCTTACTCCCCTTACAAGGGTGGCCATACACAGAATGCCCCCAAGCGGACCTATAACCCGTGAGAGGGACAACCCGAGCCAGTTTAGTGAAGGACTTACAGGATTGACTACTCAATTTAGGATCCGTCCGACTCCGAGGCCCTCTGTGTATCTTGTTAGCACTATTTTTCTACAGTGGTGTTCGGCTAATCCATCCACGAACCTGCCTTACCCTTAGGTAAGCAGTACGGATTTGTATCAGGTTTACTCCCCTAGACAGGTTGCCAACCAAGGCTGACGAGTCCCGTCCACCCGGATTTGTATAAGGTTGTGTCCCCTAGATGAGTTGCCGACCAAAGGCTAACGAGTCCCATCCACCCGAAAGATAAAGTATTGTTAGATAATGTAAATAATTAGGTGTGGTGATTTTTGAGCCACAATAGTGTTAGTGTTTGTGTGTTTATATTCAACAAATTATCTCTTTATGGTCACTTGTCGTAGCTCGGTTAGGTTGTTTTAGTGTCTGAAAGTAATTCAATGTGTATTGTAAGACAGATGAGTGTAAGACAGGTTGGTGTTAATTGTGGCTGTGGTTGAACAAAGGAGGCTCTTACACACTCAGGGAAATATATATTTCGCACATAAACCATGTTATAAATTGTGGCGTGCAGTGTGGTGGAATGTATTAAGAATATAACTTATGTTTTTAAATGTTGCGGGCATTATTGTGTGAGCTACAACATAAATTGTATGAAATCTTGCCAAGAAGTGGCTCAATTATATATTATTATTGTGTGTATTTCTTTATGTATATGTTATTATGTTGTGTATATCTTTATTTATGTATTATTGTTTTGTTTTCAAACTGTCGTTGAAGGATGGGCTAACATTGGTGAGAATGATATCATAAATAATGTCGGAAATTGGGATTTGAATAGTTTTTGTTTCGAAAGGCTTGGATAATAACATTCTAACTGTAATGTTTTGGGGTTGAGTAGTTTCAGGGAGGTGTGGGGAGGTGGATCAGCGGACATTGACAGACAAACACAGCAGACAGCAACGATCACATAATATCCTAATAACATTTCCATGATATTGTATTGTATGTCTTGTATTGCTTGTATTATATCTTAGCATCTGCTTGCTATGACTTTGTTGTTTAAATACGTGTTTTCCTTTCTGTCAATTATCTCTTCCCTTCCTCACCATTTTCACAGTACGTCAGTCACGTCGACCTGTCTTAATTTAACCTTCTATCTCTATTATAAAGTGGAACACATCCTATCCATCTCTCCTTTCTCAGAAATCTCCATCTTAGGATATTTCAACGTTCACCACCGCCAATGGCTCTCCTCTCATTCCACTGACCAACCTGGTGACAAAGACTTTATTTGTTCTATCATAATTGACCTAAAACAGTTGGTTCAACAACCCACCCTATCCCAGTTCGCTTTTGAGGTCGGCCCAACATTCTCGACTTGTTTTTAACTTCCACCTTCCTCTTATACTGTAGGTCTTTTCTCTCCTTTAGGCTCCTCCAACCATTCCGATTGGGATGCTCTTCGGCAGTACTTCTTTAATTTCCCATGGAATTATGTTTGCTTCTGTGGCCGGGGACCCTCGGAGAGTGCTGAACGCATTACCGAGGTAATCCTCTTGGGCATGGAGGCATACATTCCATTTTAACATAAGAACATAAGAAAATGGGAGTCTGCAGAAAGCCGATTGGCCTAAGCAAGGCAGATCCCTGTTCTTTCTCTTTGAGCAATACAAACAATACTTGGTTCACTCACGCTTGCTTTACTACTGTCCAAATTATGGAGGAAGCACTCAAACGGTACGGATGCCTTCAAATTCAAGAATCTCTCTCTTCCTATGTTTCTACCCAGAATCAAGCCAAATCTATTCTTTGACTCGCCAAACACTCTTTCATCAATAATATATGCACTGAACTATCCAACTCTAGCTCTTTCCAAGCTTTCTGGTATCTAGCCAAAAACCTCTCCAACAATATTTCTTCCTCGTCTTTCCCTCCCATTTTCCACTCTGATGGCACTACCACACATCTTCATCTGACAAAGATGAACTCTTTGCTCAAACTTTCGCTAGAAACTCCACCTTGGATGATTCTTGGGCTATTCCTCCCTCTCCACCCCTTTCTCTCCTACTTAAGGACCGAATAAGGACCGAAGACAGCGAGGACCGAGGACAGCCATGAACATAAATGTACATCCGACAAGAACCAAAAATATTATTAACCCTTATTTAGCGGCGAGCAACATAAGTCGAGTTAAATAAAGCTGGACTATGTGGCGGCGCTCGACATAACTCGAGTGGCAATTTCAGCACGTAATGTGGCTGAGAGAGAGAGACAAGTGGTGGCAGGAGACTAGCGAGCGTATGACTGCTCCAGACCACCGCGGCGAACCTACTGACACAAATCTCAGCTCCCTCCTCCCTCTCCACTCGCTACATACTCAATTATGTACTGAAAGTACCGAATTACCTGCTTTTTGCACTCGCGTTGCACGGTTATTGCAAGAAAACTATCCATCATACAAGGATCGTTATGGTGTCATTCGAAAGCTCTGTTTATGCCCTTTCAGGGATAGGTACTTGTTTTACGTTCTGGGTCTTATTTAGGCATGAAAATGATCACGTAAACAGCCCTATTTTGGCTAAAAACACCCCGCTGTGCGGTACACATAAATAAACCGCATAGGCCGCTCGTAAGGTGTTAAAGAGCGTTCCGTGAGTTCTAAAATAACAAATTTAAAGGTTTTCTATGCAAACGCTCGTAGCATACGCAATACATTTTCAGATTTAGAGGAGCTAGTGTTTACAGAAAATTATGATGTGATTGGCATAACAGAATCTTGGCTCAATACAGAAGATAGAGACTTTTTAGCAGAGTATTCACTTCCCGGTTATGTAATGTTTGAGAAAAGCCGAATAAATCGAAATGGAGGTGGCGTTTTACTTTATATCAAAGAAAGTCTTAACCCTACCCTCTTGTCAAAACCTCAAATTGTGAACGTCGACGCATCTTTTGTGCTAATAAAGAATAATAAAGGTACAAAAATAATACTTGCATTGATATACAGACCTCCAGCTCAATCAGTGCAAACTGGCCGAGAAATTTACGAACAAATTGCAGATGTAAGTAACTCACAAGATACCGTAATTTTTGGCGACTTTAATTTACCTGTGACCAAGTGGGGCGATACTCTTACTTCACACTCCGGACATGACTTGTATACGAACTTGCAAGAGAGTTCGCTTTATCAATTTGTTCGAACGCCAACCCGTGGTAATAACGTTCTTGACATTGTACTTGCAACAAAAGAAGAATTAATAGAGAATTTGAATGTTGGTGATGAATTCAGTAACAGCGACCATCGTACGATAACTTTCACTTTAAAGTTTACTAGTAACGAACCAAATAGTAGCATCGAAAAAGTCCCTAATTTCAAGAAAGCAAACTTCCATAAACTTAGAGCTATGTTTAAAAAAAACTGACTGGAGCTTTTTAATTAACAATAACGACATAAATACATCTTGGAAGTTATTCGAAACCACTTACCTAAAAGCAGTGCAAGACTGCATACCATCGAAAATACGGCGTCCAGGCCATAATAATAAGCCCAAATGGTGGAATAAAGATATTTCAAACTGCCTGCTTGCTAAAAAATGTGCTAATGATAGATTAAAATCCTCACAAAATGACGAAGAACGGGTGAAATTTGTAGAGCTACGACGCAAAGCCAAAAAGTTAATTAAGCAAAGTAAAAAGACCTTAGAGTTACATATTGCGAATCAAAGTAAAACAAACCCGAAAGAATTCTATAGTTATATCAGAAAGATAAAAGTAGTTACTTCAACTGTCGATGAAAATGGAGAATACACCAAAGACGAAGTACAAATGAGTAATGCCCTGAATACCTTTGTTGCATCAGTTTTTACAACAGAAGACCTCAGTGATATCCCTACATCATCGCCGATTCAGATTGATAATTCAGATGTTTTAAGCAATATCACCGTTACAGAGAGAGAAGTATTGAATTGTTTAGATAAACTCAAGGTAAATAAAACGCCTGGACCTGATACAATCTCGCCTAGAGTTCTAAAGGAAGCTAAGGATGAGCTCTCCAAACCACTGACATTACTATTCAATAAATCCTTGCAGTCTGGAACTATGCCTGATCAGTGGAAGCTAGCCAACGTAACACTGATATTAAAAAAAGGCAGCAAGTCCCTACTCAGTAACTATCGTCCAATTAGCTTAACCTCAGTTGTATGTAAAATGCTAGAAACGGTCATACAAGACAGACTCGTAAATCACTTAGAGGAAAATATCTTACTTAAAGATACTCAACACGGCCTTCGTAAAAAACGTTCCTGTTTAACAAACCTCTTAGACTTCTTCCACGATATCCTCAACCTCTACGATGAGAGTAAAGCTGTAGATATTATATACCTTGATTTTCAAAAGGCCTTTGACAAAGTTCCTCACAAACGTTTACTGCTAAAACTAAAAGCGCATGGAATACAAGACGGTGTGTTGAAATGGATAGAAAATTGGCTCAGCGACAGAAAGCAAAGAGTAGTCATAAACGGTAAGGCATCTAAATGGACCAATGTAAGTAGCGGGGTACCCCAGGGATCGGTACTAGGACCAATTCTCTTTCTAATTTACATCAACGACATAGATGAGGGTCTCACCTGTACAATCTCAAAATTTGCTGACGATACAAAAATTGCAAATAGCGTACTCTCAAAAGAACAAGTTGACGATATGCAACACAATCTAGATAAATTGTCATGTTGGGCCCAAATTTGGCTAATGAGTTTCAATGCGGATAAATGTAAAGTACTACATATCGGATACCTAAATGAGAAAGCAAACTATTCGATGAATGGCACTCAGCTTAAGAATGTAAACAGAGAAACCGATCTGGGAGTAACAATATCGAGTAACCTAAAACCGAGTCAACAATGTTCAGAAGTTGTTAAGAAGGCAAACAAAATAATTGGCTTTATAGGCAGGTCATTTGAGCATAAATCCAAAGAAGTTATCCTAACCCTTTACAATTCCTTAGTCCGCCCTCTTCTGGAATACTGCGTTCAATCCTGGTGCCCTTATTACCAAAAAGATATAAACAAGCTAGAACGAGTTCAACGTAGAGTTACCAAAATGATACCTAGCCTAAAGAACAAACCATACGAAGAGCGTCTTAGAGAATTAAATCTATTTCCTTTAACCCAGCGCAGATTAAGAGGTGACTTAATTCAAGTGTTCAAAATCATCAAAGGCATCGACAATATGAACTGTAGTAAGTACTTCACTATCGACCAATCTAATTACACGCGGGGAAACGGTTGCAAAATTATTGGTAAATCTTTTAACTCGCACGAATCTAAGAATTTCTTCTTCAATCGAGTTGTCAACTTGTGGAATGGGCTTCCCCAAAACGTTATAGACTGCATCACCGTTGATTCATTTAAACTCCGCCTAGACAAATATCTCGCATCAAACCCGCGACTGACTGCGTTTGTAAATGAATAACTTTATTTTATCCCCCCCTCAGTTACTAACCCATCTGTCCCCTACTAACTTCCTAATCCTGCCACGGACATTAGTTCCAGGGCAGTAATTCCCTTTCCAATGTTCCCTTACCCACTCTAAACCACTGTTTGGACACTTGATCCTCAGTGTTTTGGAGGACAAGCAACCTAGAAGGGTCACTAGATCTGCTGTTGCTTGATTTCCTTTGTACTCCTTTGTACTCCTTTGTACTACTTATGCCTAATATCCTAATATCTTCTTAAGATGTACTTTCTACCCTCTCTGGGCTTAATACTAAGAAGGCGTACTGTCCAGATAGGGTTCCATCTGTTGTACTCAAAAACTGTGTTTCTGTGCTGACTCCCTGCCTAGGCAAACTCTTCCACCTTTGTCTCTCCTCTAACGTCTTCCCTTCTTACTGGAAGTTTGCTCTCATTCAACCTGTCTCAAAGAAGGGTGAATGCTCTCAACCCTCCAACTATCATCCAATTGCTCTCATGTCTTGCATCTTTAAAGTTAATGAAATTATTCTTACTTCAAAATATCTTAAGCAAATTTATCATAATCTACTCTCAGATCGCCAGTATGGCTTCCTTAGGGGTTGCTCTACTGGTGATCTGTTTTCATACCTTATAACTCATGGTCATCCTCCTTTCGGGACTTCGGTTTCTATCCCTCTCTCACTCTCTCTCTCTCTGTCTCTCTCTCTCTGTATGTGTGCAATAACACAAGTTAACATCTCTCATCATTAATTAAATTACTCATTTCCTCCCTTTCCCATTTGTGTGAGTTACGTTAATTTAGACATGTGTGGGTCTCTCCCACTTTACTTCATTACCTGTACTTGATGCTTACACAAATAAATGTGTTCTTAATATCCTCTCGTGTCAGCCTTGTACTTGTATATTGTAAGTCTCTCTCCCCTCTCTTATTTCCTCACACGCTACGATACAAGACTAACAATAACTTCATTGGTCCATATCATTGCCGGCAATTGATGTTTTGACTTCCATATTAGAAGCCTTGTTTTGTATTTGTTTTGTTTTTGTTTTATGTACAGTTACCCACCTTCTGTAAATTGTTGCTGAAATTAACTTGTAAACAGAGCTGACGGGCTGGGTGGTGAAGACAAACCTAAAAGGAGTAATTCCAACAGGTCCCTGCCAGAACATTTGGTGCACCTTGACAGTGTCCACAACTGTTTTCCTATTGATCTCTTTGATGGACTATGTTATCTCCACAAATTACTATAGCGTGTGATATATTTCAATTTATTTGTATGTATTCATCCCTAAATAATCTTCCTCTCTCCTTGAATATAAACAACTTTCTTTTTGTATTAGTTGTTCCTCTTATAGACCTTTACAGTAGTGAAATTTAAATATTATATTTTCATATTATTTGCATTTGGACATGTTTTTATAGATACTAAAACACTATATACTTTTAAACTATTTCTTATGCTTTATGAGTAGTTCATCATGTGGCATGCAAACACATTACAAAGTAGTGCATATTTCAAATAAAGTTAACAAAACACAGGAGTAATATTTTGTAATTCACATTAGTGAAGTAAAATTGCTTTAGTTGAGGGCATTGCACTGCTAAGTTTGACTAAAAACATGAAAATGCTGTACACACTATTCTTTTTTAAAACTTAACGCAGACAGTGAAATCCATCAGAAATGTTACGATCATACTTTATGCAAAATTTAGATGTGTTTGATTAATTCTATGCTATTGGCTATTCTGAGATGTTTCTATTGACACCCTTTCAAATAAATACGATATCAGTACATTACATTCCGAACCATTCTCGGTATAGTTCAATGTCAAAAGTAATTACACGAAATTCCTTGAAAACACACATAATATATATATATATATATATATATATAATATATATACCACTTTAATTATTACAAGCGTTTCCCGAGTTTGAAACCATTATTATGACGTAGAATGCAGTACTCCAGGTACTTTTAAACCCCCTGATTTGTTTGTTTACTATGTGAGTGAGGGAGACACAAGGCAGAACTGTCTGTAGCGGGTGCCTCTCCCAGTGTTGAAAGAGTGACAGGGCCAAAATCAAGGGACGTTCGAGCCAAAATGCATGGACGCACAGAGTGTGAAGCAAAGGAAAGACTGATTCTGGGAGAGAGGTCCAGAGCTAAGGTGTTGAATAGAACAAAGACTGAGAGAAACGTTTCACTCTTGGGTTGGAGAGTTGCACATAATAGGGGTGGGATTGTGTTGCAAGATGGGTGCTATGTGCTCTATGAAGAGAGGTTGGTATACACTGAGAGAGCTTGAGAAACACTGATTATTGTAATAGTGGTAGAATAGTGAGAGAGATGCAACATTGCGGCGGAGAGAAAGACTTCAGAGAATTGGTGAGTGGATGTGAGTTAATGAGACGGAAGGCTTTCTTTTCTATATTGTCTAGAATTACTGTGTGATAGGATCCTCCCCACACGTGTGAATAATATTCAATACATGGACACATGTAGAGGCACAGCCCCTGTACAGAGCAAGAAGCTAGGCAGGGGTAAAGAACCCCTGGAGGCGATTGAGCACACCCAGCTTCTTGGAAGCTGTTTTAGCTAGAGTGGTAATATGATATTTCCTAGAAGGATCGGAAGAAAAAGAGACACCAATAATATTAAGAGAAGATGAAGGGTTAATTTATATGTTGTTGAAGAGTAGGTCAAAGTTTTCTGGAAGGGGGCGACAAGTAGACAGAAGGAGAAATTGGGGTTTGGAAGTATTGAAAGTAACAAGGTTTTCTCTGCCCCAGTTAAAGATAGTAGAGAGATCAGACGATAGGTGATAGGTGTTCTATGGCCTCCTTACGTGGGTTTTGGAGTTCCAGGTGTGTATGTTGTTGAGGAAGTCAAGTTGAATAGTGTAATGTAAAGTCATCAGCATATGAGTGAATGGGGTTGGAGGTGCAGTTGAGAAGGTTGTTAATGACTAATAGGAAGAAAATTGGAGATAGGACAGAACCCTGAGGAACACTGGAGTTGATAGGTTTAAGAAGTGAGCGGTGGCCGTCTACAATCACAGCTATGGAACAGCCGAAAAGGAAATTAGAGACAAAGGCACAGATGGAGGGATAGAAACCGTAGGAGGGTAGTTTAGAAATAAGGGAAGGCCTTCGATATGTCTAGCGAAACAGAAAAAGTCTCATCGAAATCCCGAATGGAGGATGACCAAGAATTAGTAAGATAAGAGAGAAGATCACCAGTTTAGTGGCCCTTGGAAGCCATACTGGCGGTCTGAGAGTAGGATATGGGAAAATAAATGCTTAAGACATTTTGAGGCAAGAATAGTTTCAAACACTTTAGGGATGCAAGAAATTAAAGCAATTGGACAATAGTTGAAGGGTTGAGAGCGATCACTCTTCTTTGGGACAGGTTGAATGAGAGCAAACTTTAGAGGAGAGACAGAGACGGAAGAGTTTGCCTTGGCAGGGAGTCAGCACGGAAGCACAGTTTATGAGTACAATAGGAAGAACACTGTCCGGTCCGTACACCTTCTTAGTATTAATTAAGCCCAGAGAGGGTGGAAAGTATATTTTTGGATAAGATTATGATGTTAGGCATAAGTAGGAGAGAGGCGGGTGGAGAGGGAGGAATAGCAGCTTTGTCAGATGAAGAAGTGACGATGATGCGTCTTTCTATAACATTATATCTTTCTTGATGATTTGGTAGAATATATTGGAAAGGGTGCTTCCATACTGAAGGACGTGAAGGGATCACAATGCATAAAGCCAGGCCTAGATCTTAAAACCAACGAGATTAACAAAGTCAATCAACAACCAAACCTATTAACCCGCTGAGTCCCAGCTAGTTATTAATAAATGTACCACCAGGGACCAGCCGGTTTTGAAAAAAGTTTTATTTCCAGAAACAATAGCGAATGGATTAGGAATGAAGGAAAAACCAAAAAAAAATGATCAAAAAGGTCAAAAAAAGGTCCTACGGAGCCCCCGAAAACGGATTTTACAAGAGTAAAAAATTGAAGGCAATAACACCCAAAATTCCGGATTTTGCATGCTCACGCGCACGCACTTGGACTTTGAGAGTTTTCAACCATCGGGATGGTTGCGTGGGATACTTACACAGCTCCCATACAAATCTGAGCCCTCTAGGTGCCATAGGACCGAAGTAATTGGGACCGGAGTAACACTGGCGCAACTGTTGCGTCGCTGGGGTTTAGCGTTACATACATTGCTGACGCAAACGCTACGTCGCTGGGGCTCAGTGGGTTAATCTACCACAATTCAGGTAGTTTTGTACCAAGTCAAGTATTGACCACGTTCATCATTAACCCACTGAGCCCCAGCAACGCATATGTTGCGTCGGGGTTTAATTACTCCGGTCCTATGGCACCTAGAGGGCTCAGATTTGTATGGGAACTGTGTAAGTATCCCACGCAACAATGCCGATGGTTGAAAACTCTCAAAGTTCATCCGTGTGAGTGCGCAAAAACCTGTTTTTGCCTGTTTTTGCCTACCCATTACCCCTCTTGTAATTCCGACTTTCGGGTGCACCGTAGGACCCCTTAACCCTTATTTAGCGGCGAGCAACATAAGTCGAGTTAAAAAAAGCTGGACTATGTGGCGGCGCTCGACATAACTCGAGTGGCAATTTCAGCACGTAATGTGGCTGAGAGAGAGAGACAAGTGGTGGCAGGAGACTAGCGAGCGTATGACTGCTCCAGACCACCGCGGCGAACCTACTGACACAAATCTCAGCTCCCTCCTCCCTCTCTCACTCGCTACATACTCAATTATGTACTGAAAGTACCGAATTACCTGCTTTTTGCACTCGCGTTGCACGGTTATTGCAAGAAAACTATCCATCATACAAGGATCGTTATGGTGTCATTCGAAAGCTCTGTTTATGCCCTTTCAGGGATAGGTACTTGTTTTACGTTCTGGGTCTTATTTAGGCATGAAAATGATCACGTAAACAGCCCTATTTTGGCTAAAAACACCCCGCTGTGCGGTACACATAAATAAACCGCATAGGCCGCTCGTAAGGTGTTAATGACCTAGGGGATCGTTTTTTTGTGGGGTTTCCTTCATTTCTAACCCATTCCTGGTGTTTTCTGGATTTTTTTTTTTTACAAACCTCTGGTCCTGGGTGTTACATTCATTATTAACTAGCTGGGGTTCAGTGGGTTAATGATCATATAATAGGAGCGGTCAATCTGTGGACACGCTTGTCAGATATCACTAGATTCTTTAATTTATCACAAATAAAGTAATACAATGTCAACATTGCTAATACTTACTATGTCTCTTTTGTTGTGATTTCAAACCATCAAGTATAATTTTAGATTAATTTTTCCTACATTATGGTGTTTAACAGATACATTTTTTTTTTTTTTTTTTGTCTATGTGATTGAGGGAGGCAAAAGGCATAACTGCCTATAGCGAGTGCCTCCCCCATAGTTGAAAGAGTGACAGGGCCAAAATCAAGGGACGTTCCAGCCAAAATGCCTGGACACACGGAGTTTGAAGCAATTTAAGTCATAGGAAGAGGGAAAGACTGATTCTGGGAGAGAGTTCCAGAGCTCAGCTGTTGAGTAGAACAAAGTTTGAGAGTAACGTTTCACTCTTGGGTTGGAGAGTTGCACAGAGTAGGGGTGGGATTGAGTTGCAAGACGGGTACCACGTGCCCTACGTAAAGGAGGTGGTATGCACTGGGATAGCTCTGAGGAACACTGATTATTATAGTAGCGATAGAATAGCGAGAGAGATGCAACATTGCGGCGGAGAGAGAGAGATTGCAGAGAGTTGGTGAGTGGACGGGAGTTAATGATACGAAAGGCCTTCCTTTCAACTTTGTCTAGGAGAGCCGTGTGAGAGGAACCTCCCCACACATGTGAACAATACTCAATACAAGGGCGCACTATGCCCCTGTACAGAGCAAGAAGCTGTGCAGGGGAAAAGAACCCCCTAAGGCGGTTGAGCACACCCAGCTTCTGGGAGGCTGCCTTAGCAAGACTGGTAATATGGTCCTTCCAAATGAGAGCAGAAGAAAAAGAGACACCAAGAATATTGAGAGAAGATGAAGGGTTGATTTTTGTATTGTTGAAGAATAAGGGATAGTCCGCTGGGAGATCCTGACGGGTAGATAGATGGAGAAATTGGGTTTTGGAAGCATTAAAGTTAACAAGGTTTTCTCTTCCCCAATTGGAAATAGTATTTAGATCAGAATTTAAGAGTTCTATGGCTTCATTACGTTTGTCGTTGAGGGATTGCTGGCTGGAGCGTTCTGAAAAACTAATGGAGTAGTGTAAGGTTGAGTCGTCTGCGTATGAATGGATGGGAATTAAGGTACAGTTAAGGAGATCATTTATACAAATTAGAAAGAGAATAGGAGATAGGACAGAGCCCTGAGGAACACCGGAGTTTATAGGGTGAGGAAGTGAACAATGGCCGTCCACAACCGCGGCTATGGAACGGCCGGAAAGGAAATTAGAGACAAAGGCACAGATGGAGGGATAGAAACCGAAGGAGGGTAGTTTAGAAATTAAAGATTTATGCCAGACTCTATCGAAGGCTTTCGATATGTCTAGTGCAATAGAAAAAGTCTCACCGAAGTCCAGAAAGGAGGATGACCAAAAGTTAGTAAGATATGAAAGAAGATCACCAGTAGAGCGACCCTTAACCCGGGAACTGCGGGGAGCCTCTTAAGAGTTCACCCGGCGGACTGCGGGGAGACTCTTAAGAGTCAGAACAAAAAAATCAACTTTTGACATAAAAAAAAAAAAAAAAAAACAAAAACAAAAAATTGGCCCCTGGGCCATGCAAAATATCAGTCCTCTACCTCCCCTCTTTCCCCACTTTCCTCCTCTCCTTCAGTTATCACCTATTTTCCCTGTTATTTCCTTATTCTGAGGTATATTTTCGTGCTAACATTAGAAATCCGGTTGCAGGGTGTGGTCATCACTGATAGCAAGCGAATGCAAGAGAGAGAGAGAGTATCGATCAACTGTGTCTCAGTGGCCTTGGGGGAAATTGGCGGGAAAGCAGCTTGCCTCACCCATACATTATACAACTCGCGGGCTATATCTCCGATTTTGACCATCCAAACGCTGTTTTCACTCGTTTTATTGTTGTTTCAGGTTAATACCTTTATAATCAACCCCTAATAGGCGCATATGGATAAGTATTAATCCTATTAATGGTACAATGAATATTTTAGTGACGGAAACACCTCAAATACATGCGCACAGGGAGAGGTGTCTAATTACCCTCATGCGCACTTCAGAGGTTAAGGAAGCCATACTGGCGATCTGAGAGCAGATTATGAGAAGAGAAATGCTTAAGAAATTTGGAAGCAAGAATAGTTTCAAAAACTTTAGAAAGACAAGAGATAAGAGCAATTGGACGATAGTTGGAGGGTTGAGAGCGGTCACCCTTCTTTGGGACAGGTTGAATGTGAGCAAACTTCCAGCATGAAGGGAAGACGTTAGAGGATGGACAGAGACGAAAGAGTTTGCCTAGGCAGGGAGTCAGCACGGAAGCACAGTTTTTGAGAACAACAGGAGGAACACCGTCCGGACCGTACGCCTTATTACTGTTAAGCCCAGCGAGGGTAGAAAGTACATCTTTAGATGAGATTAGGATATTAGGCATAAGTAAGAGAGGAGGGCGGAGAGGGAGGAATAGCACCGGAATCATCCAAGGTGGAGTTTCTAGCAAAAGTTTGAGCGAAGAGTTTAGCTTTGTCAGAGGAAGAAGTGATGGTTGCGCCATCAGAGTGGGAAAGGGGAGGGAAAGACGAGGAAGAGAAATTGTTGGAGAGGTTTTTGGCTAGATGCCAGAAAGCTTGGGAAGAGCTAGAGTTGGATAGTTCAGTGCATTTATTATTGATGAAAGAGTGTTTGGCAAGTCGAAGAACAGATTTGGCTTGATTCCGGGCAGAAACATATGAAGAATGAGAGTCTTGAGTTTTAAGGCTTCGGTACCGTTTGAATGCTTCCTCCTTATTGCGGACAGCAGTAGAACAGGCGTGAGTAAACCAAGATTTTTTAGCATTAGTCTGAGAGAAAGAGAATGGAATGTATGCTTCCATGCCCGATAGAATTACCTCGGTAATGCGTTCAGCACTCTCCTCGGGTCCTCGGCCATTGAAGCAGAAATCATTCCATGGGAAATCAAAGAAGTACTGCCGAAGAGCCTCCCAGTCGGCAGCGCCAAAGTGCCACAAGCGCCGCCGGGTCGGGTGGCCGTACTGGAGAGATAGGACAGGTGACAGAGATAAGTTTATGGTCAGAGGAGCCCAAAGGAGAGAAAAAATCGACAGTATAAGAAGAAGGGTTAGAAGTTAGAAACAGGTCAAGAATGTTGGGCCGATCTCCGATGCGATCCGGGATACGGGTGGGTTGCTGAACTAACTGCTCTAGGTCATTTAGGATAGAAAAGACGTAGGCTTGTTCACCAGGTGGATCAGTAGTGTGAGAGGAGAGCCATTGGATATAATTATACTGTATGTTATGAAGTATATTTGTATTTTTCATTGTAGAGTAGAATATTGTATACAGAAGAAGCTGATTGGTTGTTGATTGATTTGCGTTGATAAAGTTGAGATATTTTCATTATTCCATAGATATTATTGAAACTCTAAAATTGTAAGCAATTTTAATGATAATGTGATAATCTAAAGTGATATACGAACCCTGAGAGCTAAATTATATCACATAAAACACATTTATAACATACATATTATAAAGTGAACACAAGCGAAATACAAATTGATAAAGTCAACAAGTAAGCGAGATTTGTAGACTGACTGAGTGTCGACTTACATCTCACCCGCCTTAGCCAATCACAGGCCTCTGCATTTTTATCATATGCAGTGGCTTCCTAGCACCAGGGTAAGTCACTACTGTGGTGGTAAGTTGGGATATCAGCCTATGATTGGTTGATAGGCTCGAGAACTCAGCTGTCTCAGCAGGCAGTTTCCCCTCTCGCTTAGTGATTTTTCGCATATGTTTTTATTTTGTCTGTGTTAACTTTATAATATTTACGTTAATAGTGTATTTTATGCGACATACGTATACCACAGAGTTCGGATATCATTCTAGAACATGACTCAATTGTTGAAATTGCTCTAAATTAAAATATTTAAAAAGTAGATATGAAATAATGAAGATATCTTGATTTACTAATCATACTCCTATCCATTAGCCAATCAACAGCATTTATCAAAAATGAGCTGCTTCTCAAGTCCGGCAGTCCTGTTCAGAGAAAAATAAGTAACTGAATGAAATGTCAATTTAATCATAAACGCATTGTTTAATTTAGATACCACTATTATAAAAATATAATTAGCATAAAAAAGAAGGTAAATCATATACTATTAATTTTTTGCAACCAGTATTTACCATTTTGTAATGGATTTATTTCACAACCCAATATTTGTTCCTGCTCTCTTATTTTAAATATACAATACAATAGTGAGTTAAAATGTTTAAGAGATTATTATAATATATATGAAGAATATATAAGATTAAAACCGCTTGTCATAAGACTATTAACTTCAGGAAAAATCGACAAATAATTTAGAAACTGACACCCTTCTTAGTTTTGTTCACATTGTATTGCGATAATTGGCGATTCTAGTGACATCTGGCAAGCTTGTCTACAGATTGAACGTTCCTATTATCAGATCACGTTTAAATTGTAGGCTACCTACTGATTATGTCCCAGCCCCACCCCAATAATTTCTTACTTACTATCTCTCTCTCTCTCTCCTTGTTTGGAATAACGTATTTGATAATTATGTTGTTTCATATTTTCAACATTATCTACGAAGGCTATTCTGAAATCATTGTGTATGTTTTGCTGTATTCAATTTGATAAACACCCTACCAGTCAGTTTGCCATTTGGTATATCCTTTGTTGATTCGTTCTCAATACAATCCTACTACCAATTTTATCTTCCTTTCGTATATAATATCCTTTAATAACGCATTGTACTGTACATTACAGTGCCATCACTGTTAATCCACGTTATGCGGATGTGTTTTCCTGAGCTTCTATCTATCTATCTATCTATTGCTGGACGCCTTACTCCCCTTACGAGGGTGGCCATACACAGAATGCCCCAAGGACCTATTCCCTGTGAGAGGGACAACCCGAGCCAGTTTAGTGAAGGACTTACAGGATTGACCACTCAATTTAGGATCCGTCCGTCTCCGAGGCCCTCTGTGTATCTTGTTAGCACTATTTTTCTACAGTGGTGTTCGGCTAATCCATCCACTAACCTTCCTTACCCTTAGGTAAGCAGTACGGATTTGTATCAGGTTTATTCCCCTAGACAGGTTGCCAACCAAGGCTGATGAGTCCCATCCACCCGGATTTGTATAAGGTTGTCTCTCCTAGATGAGTTGCCGAGCAAGGCTAACTAATATTTCAGTTCATTAGTCTTTCGAGTGGACCAGCGTAATTTTCAGGACTTCTATGAATAATCATTATAATATTGATTACATAAAATATAAATATACATTATTATGACACGAGAAGAAAAACAGTTACTGTCGCATCATTTACAGTTTAGTTATAAGGGAGGATCTTCTACTAGCTTATGCACTAGTTTAGTTCAAGAAACCATCTCTTATTTTAATTACCACAAAACTAATGTTTATACTTTATTATTAGATGTTAGCAAAGCTTTTGACAGAGTTAATAACTGTATGTTGTTTCGAAAATTACTTAATCGACGGGTATGTCCAAATATTTGTAGACTTCTGTTGAATATGTATGTAAATCAGAAATTAAGAGTGCGATGGGGACAAGCACGATCTGACTATTTTGCAATAAGTAATGGGGTTAAGCAGGGAGGGGTAATATCACCTATTTTATTTTGTGTATATATTGATGGCTTACTGTCAGAGTTAGTAGACAGTAATATTGGTTGTCACATGGGAGGGACATATGCTGGAACTTTCGCCTATGCTGACGATTTAACTCTGTTATCACCAAGTGTTGAAGCTTTAAATGATATGGTAGCCATTTGTATTAAGTATGCTGATAAACACGATGTTATTGTTAATGCGAGAAAGAGCAAGCTGGTAATACACAGCTATAATAAAACTGATATACAAATACCATATATTAATATTAATGGTGATATTATCGAGGTGGTCAATTCGGTGAGTCATCTCGGTCATACTTTAAATAGCAATATTAGGAAGGTTGATGTCAGCAAATGCATAAATTATTTTAATCGTCAGTGTAATTTTTTCTTTGCAAATTTTAAATATGCCAGCTCGGAAATGAGAAACTTTTTATTTCGTAAATATTGCACGAGTTTTTACGGCAGCCAAATGTTGCCTCTATATGATGGGCATATGAATGGTGTGTTCAGGGCCTGGCGAGTAGCAGTCCGTAGAGTTTTGAAGGTTCCCTGGACTACACACTGTAATTTACTCCCACACCTAGCAAATGTTATGTCACCTGAATTGTGGTTTGCTAAAAGAAAAATGCAATATCTAACAAATGCTCAAAATTCACCTAATCCTGTTATCCATACCATATATAATATGGCTAAACTAGGCCCTTATTCAGTTATAGGCGGTAACGTAAGGCACTTAACTGCAATATATAATATGTCTGAGAAGAATGTTATTAGGAAATGGGAATCTATATGCACTAGACAAGAGAACGACATACGATTAGGTGAACAAATTAAAGAATTGTGTGGTATGAGGGATAAAGGTGATAGTATTTTATCTAGGGAAGAATGTGTTCTTATCATAAACCAACTATGTACAGAATGATTATCTGGATTAATGAATTTAATTGAAATATGTTTTAAATATTGTCTAATATAATATGCATATTAATTGTGGGTGATGTGTGTGTCTGAGTGTTGAATTACAATGTACATTTTTAATGTGAATAAAGAACTATGAATTGAATTGAATAGAATTATACATTTGAATTGAATTATACATTTGAATTGAATTATACATTTGAATTGAATTATACATTTGAATTGAATTATATATTTGAATTTAATTATACATTTGAATTGAATTATACATTTGAATTGAATTATACATTTGAATTGAATTATACATTTGAATTGAATTATGTATTTCCTCTTCTTTTTATCTACAGTGTATATTTAGTCCCTCATAAAATCCGCAATATGCCTCCTAATATCAGCTTAGTTCTCCACAGTGTTGTAACCTCCATCCTCCACCAAAGCCGCCAGCCTATCTGTCTTTGTCACCACGAGCCTCCGGATATACAGTACATAGTATATCTTGACATAGCGGAGATGCTAAGGGAAAATACAAAGCTAAAACTGATAAAGTCTTGATTGTGCCTCGGTGACAAAATATTACAAAGTATTTTACAATATATTTGACTTATAGCAATGGCAATTCCAAAATGTATATACGACATTAATATTAACATTTGTTTGGTAGGTTTTAGCATCGGCTGAGAATAACATTTCCAAAGCCTTGTATTTATGTCACTCATTATACTATAATGTTCACCGATACAGTATTGACATACAGTTGTCACATTATTGGTCAGCTCCAGTATAATATGGTTACTATCATCTATCTATTGCCTGACGCCGTGATCCCCGAAAGGGTGGCCACGAACGAACCGCCCCCATGCACCTCTGTCCCCAGTCAGTCGACGCCCCTCCCCCCAACCAGCACCACCTTCGTTCATGTACTTCCTCACTCCATCCTTCCACCTCATATTCGGTCTACCTCTCCCCCTCTGTCCCTCCACCTCGCTCTCATACACCCTCTTAGTCATTCTCTCGCTTTCCATACGTTCCATATGGCCGAACCATCTCAAGTTGTTCCTTTTCACACTTTCCAGCACATCTACCTCCCCACCACACCTCCTTCTTACTTCCTCATTAGTCTGTCTATCCCTCCATGTAACTCCGCACGCACTCCTTAAGTAATTCATTTCCACTGCTCTCACTCTTGGTCTGAGTCTCTCAACCAACGTCCATGCTTCGCTTCCGTAAGTCAGTGTCGGGATTACCACACTGTCATGCAAGGACTTCTTCACTTCCATACTGACCACCCTATTTCTTGTTACTGCTTTTAGCGTTCCTACAACCCTCTTTGTTGTACCCTCTCCCGCACCTCTTCATCCATAGTCCCATCTTTACTCAACACACTGCCCAGATACTTAAAAGAGTTGACGATCTCCATAGCCTGACCGTTCAGCTTCACCTCACACTCTGTGACTTCACCCCTTTCGAAGACCATAACCTTGCTCTTCCCCGTATTTACCTTCAAATTCCGTTTTTCGCACACTGTTCCAAACTCATTTACCAGACCCTGCAACTCCCATTCATTATCACTCATCAGAACTGTATCATCCGCAAACAGCAGTATAGGTAGCTTGCACTCAATTCCCTCCCTTTTCAGCGATACACCAACATCCACTGCTCTTGATAGTATTTCTTTCATAACTCCATCCATATATACAGTAAACAACCACGGGGACATCACACACCCCTGTTCAAACCAACATTCAGGTCAAAGAACTCGCTCTGCTCACTCTCCACACGTACTGCCGCCTTTGCACCCTCATACATGCTCTTCACTGCTTTCAGCAACTTGCCCTCTACTCCGTATATTCTAAGTACTTTCCACAACCTTCTCTATCCACTCTGTCATAGGCCTTCTCCAAGTCCATAAAGGCAACATACACCTTTTGTTTCATCTCCAGATACTTCTCCACAACACAATTCAGGGTAAAAATCTGATCTACACATCCTCTTCCCTTCCTAAAACCTCCCTGCTCGTCGCCTATCCATTTCTCCGTTCTCACTCTCACTCTCTCAATCACTACCCTACTGTATACCTTCCCTACTACGCTTAGAAGACATATTCCTCGGTGGTTACCACACACTCCTCTTTCCCCTTTGCCCTTATATAGGGGGACTATTATGCCAGTCTTCCAGTCATCGGGTGCACTCCCCTTCTCCCATGCTAGTTTGCACATTTTCCATACCCATTCTATCACTATCTCACCACCATACCTCAACATTTCCCCACACACTCCATCTGTTCCTGGTGCTTTCCCCAACTTCACTCTTTTCATGGCTTCCCACACTTCTGACCTCCTGATCCCCACCTCCTCCTCCACTACTTCTCTTCTTCCCTCCCATACCATATCCAGCTATGTTTGCTGGCTCTTCATTCCTTTCATTTAGCAACTCACTGAAGTACTCCCTCCATCTTTCGACTCTCTCTGGCTAGCATTCTCCCATTCTTATCTTTCACACCCTTACTGTTTCCCTTGCTACCTTCCCTAACTTTCTTGACTTCTTTCCAGAACAGTTTCTTACTCTCCCTCCATTTTACACTCAGATTCCTTCCAAATTCCTCATCTACTCTTCTCTTACTTTCCTTCACTACTCTCTTCACCACCCTCTTACTCTCCACGTACCTCGCTCGTTTCTGTCTCTCGGAATCTTCATTCCCTCTGCTACCCAACCACTCTCTATATGCTTTCTTCTTTTCTTCCACAGCTATTCGTACCTCTTCTGTCCACCATGCTGTACCTTTCACTCCCCTCCCTCTTCTCCTCACTCCACACACCTCCTCACATGCTGCACAGATCTCATCCTTAAACACCTTGCTCATCTCCTCCACTTCCTCCATAACTTCCAGGTCGAACCCACCTAGTCGTCTTTCCACTGCTCTCCTGTACTCCTCCCTGATTTCCTCCTCCTGCAACCTCTCCACCCTCCTCACCATTCCACCCTCCTCTCGCCTCCCTCCCGCTCTCCTCACCCACTTCTTTTGTATCCTAACCTTAGCTACCACTACATAATGATCAGACAGACCCCCTCCAATACCCCTATACACCCTAGCATCCATCACAGATTTCTTCATTCGTTCATCCACACATACATAATCAATCAATGACTTTCGTTCCACCACTGTCTTATCCTTCATCGTCAACATCCGTTTCCACGTGTACCCGTGGATCATTCTGTGTCGGAAGAAGGTGTTGGCTATCCACAGCCTCCTCCCCACACATACGTCCACAAGTGCACTACCATTCCCATTCACCTCTGATGGTACCCCCCACCCTCCCACCACTCCCTCAACTTTCCTATCACCCACCTTACCATTCATATCCCCAATCAGAAATATTCTTTCGTTCTTGTCAAACTTCTCCTATCTCCTATTATTTACTATCATCTTTCTTTTCAATCTCAGTTTCCCCCTTCTTACCAACCCTTGGATGAGAGAGAGAGAGAGAGAGAGAGAGAGAGAGAGAGAGAGAGAGAGAGATTGTAAAGCTAAAGAAGACAATAACTGTGTAAACAATAAATATACAACAAACATTCCTGGATCAAGATACAGAACACCAAAACTACACTTCTCTTTGGATCAGTCAGCCGGGAGAATGCCAAGCTCCTTCTTTCCACAAAAATATGAAACACATGACCAATTGTCGACCCTCGACCCCGTGGAACAATTGGTGTAACTCACTCCACGTGTAAGCTTTTCAGGGAACAATATAACTTCAAGGCACAGACAGGGCTGTTTACTCATAACAGAGAGGTTAAAAAGGTTACAGGGAAATGATATTGCAGTCAAACTAGTCTTAATTGAGTATGATTACCGCGGAATACTGTACTTTTAGTATGCCTTTCTTTGTGTTACGTGACTTAGGCGTAACACTGAAACTGTACTTTAGATTTTGGACTTCAAAATATTGATAATGTATATTGATTTATAGGGTGAGGGTTGGTCCTGTCCATGGTGAGGTTTGGTATCTTCTACTCAATCTTATCTGTTTCTGTCTGTCTCTTTTCCTGTACAACTGTTCTTACTTCGTGGGCGGGTGGCTTGGATTTCCTAAGACTTGTGTGACGCCTACCAGCATTGGCAGAATCGCCTCCCGTTAGCCACTAGCGCTCGCCAGGGCAGTGAAATGGGGTACAGTTAAATTGCTTCAAACTCCGTGTGTCCAGGCATTTTGGCTCGAACGTCCCTTGATTTTGGCCCTGTCACTCTTTCAACTATGGGGGAGGCACTTGCTATAGGCAGTTATGCCTTTTGCCTCCCTCAATCGCATAGAAAAAAAAAAAAAAATATCAGAGAATGTTGTTCTTTCTTTCATAGTACTTGCATTGTTACAGACAGTCCAGTGGTGGTCTTTATTTTCGTCTGTGACAACGGGAAGTATTTTATATCATGAGTAGAATATAAGATGCATTGTAGTGTAAAGTTGAGAGAGAGAGCGAGCGGGCAGCGTGGGGGTAGTGAGTGTTGCTTCCCTCCTCCCTCCTCCCTCCCGGAGGAGTTTTTCCCGCCCGCGCGGGCTTTCTCTCGCCTCTGATTGGCTGGTGGTTCTTGGTGCGTCCTAGGGGCCTGCTGCCTTGTGTCGTATCGGCTTGTGATTGGCCGACCACCATGCCTTTGTGGGATCCTGAGGGTCCCGAGGAGCTACCCTTCTTCAGAGCAGGCTAGGGACCTGCACGACTAACATCCTTTTTACAACTGTCCCCCATATCCCCACCATTCTGATACTGTCTCTCTCACTCGACTTCTTTTCTTTCATTCCTCTAATCTTTTAACATCACAGCACTCCCTTTGGGTTCTGCACACGATTTCATATCGGCTCATCGTATTGTGTGCGTCGCTCTCAGAGGTATTTACATGTATTAGAATAGGCTATAAGGGTTCTTAGTCTATGGAGGTTTGATGACTCTGTGTGTGTCTCCCTCAGTGTCCTTAGTTAATGGAGGTTTGATGACTCTTCGTGTGTGTCTCCCTCATTATCAGTAGTGCTCTGCTTGGTTATTTAATGCTAGACTGGGATGAGGTTTCTGTTGTCGTTGTCACCGATGTGTGTACGGTGCGTTTATACCTACACGACTTCGACGGTTTCTGTGGTAGCGTAGGTCGTCCTTTTGGTTGTGTCTTTTGCGAGCGCAGCATCGTGTTGTAAGAGGGCATTAGCCTACTACCTTATAACACAGTGCTGCCTCTTTGCTTGACTTTTGAGGGATCGCCAGGGTAGAGCCAGATACTTGAGATCTGGATCTACCAAGAGAGCATCCCCGTTATTAACGTAACTTTAACCATACCGCCTTAAGGACAACGCTAGGCTATGAGCCTGTCTTGCTCAGCCACAGTTTCCTAACCTTGATATCCCAGCTAGACTTTATTCACCTAACAAACACTAGTTAGGACCTAAGCTCTTTTGATATGTATGCATTATTATTCACAAGCATTTATTAGTCTAGGTTGTTGTTGAGTTGCACAACCATAGTAGACTGTTTCGTTGATAAGGAAGTACTTCTCTTTTGTGTCGAGCATTACTACCGTTGCGCATTTATAGTATTCTCGTGTCAGTTAACATTATATGTCCTATCTTTTTATGTATTCCACGTACACGTGTGGTGTCCTGCCTCCTGCCTTTATTTATAGTTAAGATACGAGCATCTTATGAGCATCAGACATTCTTCAGAAGTTTCCAGGTCTATGCTGTAGGACTATACTTCACTTGCTTTCAGATAGGAGTGAAGAGTTTATTGTTGTGTAGAGTAACTGTATTAAAGCATCTTTTTATTGAATTAAATCTTGCAGTGATTTAATTGATCTTCCCATAGATTCTTTTGTATGCATTTTAACGTAACTTGCATCCTGTGTGTTATCAGGCTATACCAGTGTGGGTTAGACTGAAGTAGAGTACATTTATGCCCAGTTAAGGATACCCCGTTATCGCAGATTAACTCTGGAGAGTATAGGTGTTTTGTTCACCGGCATATAAGTTCAAGGGTTTGGATCTAGCGTACCGTTGTTGCATAGTGCCCTATTACTAGTCCAATCTTTAAGTGCCCTTGTTTTATTCGTAGCCCCGGTCGTAACACTTGGAACTTTACATATTCACTCTGTCTCGATTCGGCCACCCTCAGCTATGGGGTATGGACTTGAGTATATACATACATACAAACATACATTCATACATACAGATAATTATAGTATATAGTATTGGGTATACTTCTTTAATTGCTATTGAATATTATTTATACAGTGATATTGTTATAATATATTAATTTGATATTAGTTTGATTTAGTGTTATGTAGTTACATTAGACCTACCAGTTATTTATGCAATGCTAGACAAACATGTGGATTTCTCTAACGGGGAGGAGCTATGAGGTAAATATATAAACACAATGAAATGCAAGTTATAAATTAGGTATAAGACAACACTTTATTTACACACAAGGATAGGTCTAACACAATGAGATGTTACACTATAATCACATTAATCAATAAGACACAGAATACAATAATATTGAAGGACATCAAGTATACTTGAAGTTATGGTATTAATTATGTACGTGCTTGAATGTGACTCAAAGATTAACGCACATAAAACAATGTGGAGACAAGTATGGGATTAAATTTATTCGTGTTAATATACTGAACATCGTTTTCCTTCTTTAGCCCGATTCTCTAGTATTAAAACCACGAGGGACAGTAAATATTTAAAATAATTAGAATATAAGGTTTCACAACGGATGTTTTTCACATTTAAGTCCTTCTATCAAATCTCCTTGGCTACTTTGAGACTAGAACGGTCAATTGTATGTAAAAGATTATTAGATACATTAATATTATGTTCAACTGTAATCTTAAGAATATTCGAAAAGGTAGGTACTTATCTTTTGTCACATGATGTGGGATATTAATGGATGGATTCATACCACTTCCTTTAAGAGTTGTACAGGTGATAGTCTGCTGCTTTGCTGTGTTACTCTTCTTGGATGGTCTCATACCACATCCTTAAAGTCGTAGAGTCATACAGTTGATTATCTTCTTATCGAACTTGGCTGGTGAGCATCGAACATCGCATAAGTACCAGTCTCAAACTTTGCTGTCAGCATCAAGCATCACAGGGAGTTGCCAGTCTTGAACTTGGCTGGTGAGTATCATCAAGCCTCACAGTGGGGATTATTCGGATATCCGTGGCTGGTCGCCTGCTATAGTGTTCACTTTTGCCATGTTGTCTTGTTTGAAGATGTTGAGTGTGAGAAGGCCTTGCTCTGGTTCTGCTACTATTTTGGTGGTGATGGAAGGCATCTCTGTTTGGTGGAAGGTGGCGCGGAGGCTGTTCCGCGCATGAATGGCACTCTGGGCCTCTGTTGTGATGGTGTTTATGTTCTTCTGGCATGGTTGCTGGGGTGGTGGTGATATAAGCTATTTGTAATGGTTTTCATAATATACAATTCCTTGATATTCATGAACTTAATATGAAATGTATTTAATTTGTTGTTATTGTAAGATGATACAGGATTATTTAACAGCCAATATTAAATACAATCCAGTCTGGCATTGTTTCAATATAGAGAAGGGAGGAATCCACTACATTTTCAAGTATTTGCAATGCCACTTAATACAGCACCCTAATTTGAATGCACCTACTCTTTGGGTAATTTTAAAAAATTATAAATTAATACTTCCAGGTCAACAGTTATATCTTATTGTATACTACAGTGCATTCATTCGACATATATCGACAGGTCCCGCCCACTTCCCCAACCGTTATCATACGGCTGGCATGACTGTGCGAGGTAGAAGTGTCCAACAGGGTTACCAAATCAGCACAAAAATATTATTTAATCTGTTTGCAGAAGTAACTAGAAGAATACAAACTAGTAAATGCCTACCTAATATTTCTAGAATATTACTCCAATATTGATAACATGTGCTAAAATATTCGGAGTATAGCCAGCATTCTTATTGCTAGGTGTAAAATATTGCCGCTAGATCAAGTCAATATTTATTTATCAATTTAAATTATTAAAAATGGCCTACAAAGCCATCTACCTTTCTACATCAACGAGTGAGAAAGAAATGTTAAGACTGAAGCCTGTCTTTAACAGCTCCATTCCCTTGTTCAAGTAAATACTTTTAGATCTAGCGGTAAGGTAGCTACATTGGCAACGCCGTGTCTTCTCTCTCAACTGTCAATGCGCTGTCATTCAAACGTCAGTTCAGTTCCCTCTCATCTTCTGAAGGGGGAAGATGGCGTCTCCTGCCCATACCCCTGGCAGACCTGCTGGTTCTCCCCGACTTGTCAGTCAAGCCAGGAATATTGTATTAAATGTATTCAAGTATTTTGATAAGGAGAAAACTGAGCCAGTTGATGTGGTGGTGCTCCTCGTGGTACACCCTGGAAACGTCATTATTGGCGGCTAAATGAATCACAAAATTATGATCTACACAAGTTGACTGATCAGTCAAAATTTAATCACTTCACAATATGAGAGAGAGAGAGAGAGGGAGGGAGACTGAGGCACACAGACAAGGGAGGGGGAGGCATTACGGTACCCTATACAACTAAAAGCAGTCGCTCGCTAGGCCTAGCTTAATAATTGTCTACCTCTGCTCTGCCCAAGTAGACGAGGTAAAACAATGGTAATGGAGTTTACTTTTCTGTATAATGGTATATGGTAATATTGTATAGTAAAGAGTAACTGCAAATATGCATGTATTAAAGCGCTCTTACATCGTATAATTAATTTTACTTGGAGCTCTTATCAGCTCCGTGGTAAGGTGACAAGTGACTTGTCCGAGATTGCGGTATGATAAGCTCTACTTCGTCTACGGCGCTGGTGGAAGCGGGCGGGGCCTGTCGATATATGTCGAATGAATGCACTGTAAGGGCGAACACAATATACCAAAACAGGTGGAAGTCATATATCAGGATATATAATAAATATATACAATTACTTTGAGTTGCTTTGCATCTGCATATTTTGATTAAGTCAGCCAGTGAAACATAATACTAACTAGTATCTAGAAATTATGAATTGTGTGAGGTCTGTAATTAATTTATTTCCAAGTAAAACGAGGAAGTGTAGAAAATAGGTTACATACAGTTGTGACGTAAATGATGGAGTACAATTTGTTCATACAGTTGGCCTACAATTAGCCTATATCCTATGAGTCGAAGTGACAACATAGTGTATTATATCTTGTTAAATTTAGTTCAATATCTACCCCATGAACATTTCAATACAAACTAGATGAAATTGTTCTCACAAATATGTTATCCAGTCTGCTATGGTTTTTCCGGCCAATTAGTTACTTATTAACCAATAGTTTACTAATAATGATCTTCAGATGGTCCAAACTTGCCGTAATTCCGGCAACTAGTATGCTGATGGTGATATTATATAAGTTCTCTTAACTCGTAAAGAGCGAAGCTATGGTAGTTCAAAGGGTTCCGCCATGTGAAGGTATTTGGTTCTATTCTGAAAAAAATCGTCATATTTCCATATATATTATTATTTCTTATCCATATGCGCCTATTTTACTTTTAATATGAACATATGAACATTTAAGAGTAATAACAAAAGTGGAAATAGCATTTGGAGGGTGAAAAAGACGCATTATTGCCGCCCGGTCGTATCCAGCGAATATCCTTCCCCTCCGAGCTCTGGAGCGACACTGACAGCTCAGAGTAGAAGTTTCTTTGTTGCAAGGATCTCTAGATGCCTCTCCTGTGTTAAAAAAGACTGCATAAGGGAAATTTGTGCAGAAAATTACCCGATAAAAGAGGGAATATGATGAAAAATAGCTCATAATTTTGGAGGGGGGGAAAGGAGGGGAAGGGGGGGGGGGGGCACATTTTGGTGGAGTGGTAGCAAGTAATGGAAGGGAATTATCTCACCTAATCACAAATGTCTTTGTTTTGAGTGCCACTGGGGTGTTTTAAAGTTTTGTTTTTATGCACTGGATCTATTGAGGACGATCGCAGTGCCTCACAAAAACCTCTATTAAGGACGGTGCCATTTATGGGTTAATAAGAGGCTACTAATAGGGTTGAACGATCATATGTTGACAACAACCATTATATCAGAAATAGTTTGATATATTATTAATGTGGTTGTCATGTAAAATATATTTTGTATTACAATATTGTACTCTAATACCCCTCTCAGGGTCGCAAGAGAATAAATATTATTATTATAGTAGTATTTCTTTTCTTTTCTCGACTATACTAATTATGTGGGGGATAAATCAACAGTCATCTAGAAGTACGTATACCGGTACTTTATTTAACAAAAGTTCCTAACTACTCTAATAACGGTTTCTTTGTTCGGGCCGAGATGAGTTCAAGACACGGATTGAATATTACGTCGATTCACGATAGGTTGTACTTTGGAACCTTAGAGCTCCCGTTACTCCCTAGCTGAATTCCCGTTATTCAGGTATTGACTCAAGTCGACTTCGATCCAAAGGCACGTTATTTGTTTCTAATTTACTATAGTTTATTCCGAGCCCTGCTGTGTCTACGATGGAGACCAGGGCCTAATAAATCAATCGTTATTTACCTACTTAACAAAAATTATATTCTTTATCTATCCTTAAGAATTATTGGATTCTATTACACAGTTACTCACATGAACAGGTTGTTTACACTCTTTACCTTGATAAATCTAATTGATAACACCTTCCGCTTATACGCTTACGCAATCCTCTTACAAAAAAGCTATATTCACAATACACACTTAATCAATTATATTTCTTAAATGGGTAAACTATACCTCAAGACCTCTACATGGAAAAGCGTCACGGTTATAATCCTTTATATAACTTCTTATGAATACATTACTATAGTGGACGAGACATCCTTAACGCTCCCTCAAAACTATCCCAATTGTCCTCGCAAATGATAATGGATATAGTTTCTGAAATGCTGGGTGTGAAGGGCATTTTTCTGTCCTGACAACTCCCCAGGCCCACTTAGGGTCAACCTTTCCTGGGGCCTGGCGCGGGGCTCGAACCTCTGAAGGGAGTTTAACCCTCCTAAAAACCAACAGGTTTTGAGATGCCTTGGGTGGGGTTCGAACCCTGGTTAGTGACCATGACCCCCATAGGTCAACCAGGCCCGCATGCTAACCCACTGTACTACCACGGACGTACAAAAGTATAGTAACCTTAGTCCGATTTGTAAGAACCAGGTGATAGTCTCGTGGTGTTTCACGTGATGAGTTTATTGGACTTCCCATCAACGACTATTTTACACTATACCTGACGTCAACTCGGGTAGTACATTATTGGGGTTGCGGGATATTTTCGAGGTCATTACATTACATCCTTCTTTAACTAGGCTAGTCCCTAGCATCTTTAAGGTCGTAAGGTATCGTAGCTGTATCACCTCAGCAAACTCAATATTTGTTAGGGTCCGCGTGATGGGTGCTCTATGTAGCTACCAGATCACGTTCCGTGACTGCCACCAATGAAATGCTGGGTGTGAAGGGAATTTTTCTGTCCTGACAACTCCCCAGGCCCACTTAGGGTCAACCTTTCCTGGGGCCTGGCGCGGAGCTCAAACCTCTGAAGGGAGTTTAACCCTCCTAAAAACCCACAGGTTTTGAGATGCCTTGGGTGGGGTTCGAACCCTGGTTAGTGACCATGACCCCCCATAGGTCAACCAGGCCCGTGCGCTAACCCACTGTACTACCACAGACGTACAAAAGTATAGTAACCTTAGTCCGATTTGTAAGAACCAAGTGATAGTCGAGTGGTGTTTCACGTGATGAGTTTATTGGACTTCCCATCAACGACTATTTTACACTATACCTGATGTCAACTCGGGTAGTACATTATTGGGGTTGCAGGATATTTTCGAGGGCATTACATTACATCCTTCTTTAACTAGGCTAGTCCCTAGCCTCTTTAAGGTCGTAAGGTATCGTAGCTGTATCACCTCAGCAATCTCAAAATTGTTAGGGTCCGCATGATGGGTGCTCTATATAACTACCAGATCACGTTCCGTGACTGCCACCAATGAAATGCTGGGTGTGAAGGGAATTTTTCTGTCCTGACAACTTCCCAGGCCCACTTAGGGTCAACCTTTCCTGGGGCCTGGCGCAGGGCTCGAACATCTGAAGGGAGTTTAACCCTTCTAAAAACCCACAGGTTTTGAGATGCCTTGGGTGGGGTTCGAACCCTGGTTAGTGACCATGACCCCCATAGGTCAACCACACCCGCGCGCAAACCCACTGTACTACCACGGACGTACAAAAGTATAGTAACCTTAGTCCGATTTGTAAGAACCAGGTGATAGTCTCGTGGTGTTTCATGTGATGAGTTTATTGGACTTCCCATCAACGACAATTTTACACTATACCTGACATCAACTCGGGTAGTACATTATTGGGGTTGCGGGATATTTTCGAGGGCATTACAGTTTCCTTCTTAACAAACAAGATCGTTATTTATGTGGACGAGTGTCCTTTCCTATCTATAACTGACCTATCGGGCAACTTACCCAAAACTGGCTTCCCCTGAGACTATTGGTTGCCCCTCTGTCTTTAAGAAATGATTTCCCCCTTTTTACTTTATATACTTAAATCTTTCCTATCAGATCCTATCTAGTTACAACTCTCGGCATTACGCCTTTGCTAACAAAAATAACTATTCTTAACACATCATCCTATTATGTACATGTAAGTCTAGAATCTTTTCTCTTTAGTTTGTCCTATAAGGACACATCAATTATTATGGGAACCACTAGGTTAGTCAAGCATTTTCTCTCTTTCTGTTTAAGTCTTGTTCGGGCCCAATATGGGTCCTTTAAAAATATATCTTTTGTCTGTGGTCAAATGTGTATGCTGGAACTGTTTTTACCACCTCAGAGCTGGCCAATAGCTCTTCTGAAAGTCCTCAATCCCGTCCACTATTTGTCGTCCCTCTTGAATCGCTTGGCTAAGAGTGTGTAAACCAGCGATGTGACGACAGGCGGCAGGATACTATGGTGTATCCTCCTAGTGGGTGACAGTGAGGATACTTCAGGGATGGTCTGTGCTGGAACTTTAGGTGGGGGCAGGGTAGCTGGAATGGTGGTTTCCGAGTTCCCTTGAGTGCCCGAGGGAGAGAGTAGGGGTTGCAGGAAACTAACCCAGTGGGTTCCGAGGAGTGAATGACCCTGGTAACCTCTCCACCCCTTGCTTTATAGTCCCGCCCCCTTCTCTCCCGCGCTGTGATTGGCTGAGCGGCTCGTGCGGCAGCCCGCTCGCTTTGATTCCTTGCCTTCTCCACCTCTGCTCTCTTCTCTTCATAATAAGTTCCTGGAAGCTGGTTGCAAATGTTTTCCAGTGGCTTACGGGAGTATAGGGCTGGCACTGAGGTATTGAACCTATTGCAACCAGAGGAAACTGTCCGGGAAGAGAATGAAAGCGATTTTAGTGGTGAGGTGGAGAACTCAGCTTTGTGCTCTGAAAATGGAGGCCGCTGATTGGCTGGCTGGGAAGATGTGGCGTGTTGATGTTTAGAACTGTCAAAACCAGCTGGCGAGGCAAGCAAGTAGAAGGGAGCGCGGAGATTGGTGGAGAGCTTTTCTACCTTATCACCCCCTACTAACTTAAGGCGAGCTCCTGATCGC
This sequence comes from Paralithodes platypus, assembly GCA_032716605.1. Taxonomy (NCBI): domain Eukaryota; kingdom Metazoa; phylum Arthropoda; class Malacostraca; order Decapoda; family Lithodidae; genus Paralithodes; species Paralithodes platypus. The sequence continues at coordinate 42,976,035 of CM064548.1, read as the reverse complement.
CGTAACACTGTTCCCTTGAAATTTTGGCCATCCGGCTACCACTCCACCAGTCCAATGTGCTCACAAAGGCATCTGTGGAGCTGGAGTGCAGGATTTTGATTTCCCACGGCAGTTTAAGCTATTATAACTTGCCCGGGATGACTAAGAAGCTGTTTGAAGGCCCTGGTAGTGTTTATTCTCTGTTCTTTTCCATCGACTATGGCTACTAGTCGACGGAGTCGGTACTGAGAGTCAGAGGGGAGAGGCATGGTGCTTTGCAACTGACAGGCACGTGCCTCGGGGGTCCTATTTATAATCCTCGTCCGGGTACCTGATTGGTGGACGGCTAATCCTACCGCTACGAGTATGGGTTTCTGTGGGGCCCGTGGGTTTAGACGCTCTACTGTAGCAGGGTTTTTATCTGGAACATTAATCAAGGGATTTTCTCTAGGTTCATTTACTTTAGCTGAGGGAGAGCCAATTATACGTTCGCCTTCCAGAAATACGTCTCTCGTTTCTACATCGTCTCGAAAACACTCTTCCGAGGAGTGAATGACACTGGTAACCTCTCCACCCCTTGCTTTATAGTCCCGCCCCCTTCTCTCCCGCGCTGTGATTGGCTGAGCGGCTCGTGCGGCAGCCCGCTCGATTTGATTCCTTGCCTTCTCCACCTCTGCTCTCTTCTCTTCATAATAAGTTCCTGGAAGCTGGTTGCAAATGTTTTCCAGTGGCTTACGGGAGTATAGGGCTGGCACTGAGGTATTGAACCTACTGCAACCAGAGGAAACTGTCCGGGAAGAGAATGAAAGCGATTTTAGTGGTGAGGTGGAGAACTCAGCTTTGTGCTCTGAAAATGGAGGCACTTAAAGTCTTATTGAAATCTCTCGGGAGATCTGAAACTTCGCTGTCTGGGACCGTAGACTTTTCATCATCGGCAAGCTCGTAGTACTCATTTTCCCCACTGGGCGCGGTTTCTTCATTTCGTACGTTTTCCCCTTGGCCAAATTCAGGGAGACTCTCGTTAGGTATGTGACTAAGAGACCACCATAACGGAGAGTCCTTCGAATAGTTCCTGTTTAGGTTAGGACCTCCAACATTAGGTTGAGCTGCGGAAGTACTAGAGTCATCAACCCCGACTTCTATCTCCCCCTCGCTCCCTTCCTCGCTCTCCACTACTAGAGTCATCAACCCCGACTTCTATCTCCCCCTCGCTCCCTTCCTCGCTCTCCACTCGTTCATATCTGGTGGTAAAATACCTTCATATCGTTTAGTGTGACGAATATGGGTAGCTGACACAATATCCCCATGATGCAAGTACAACACTTGATAGGGCCCGTTTATCTCTACAACCCTGAAGGGACCCTCGTATTTCTCTTCTAGTTTACCATCTCGGGTGGGATCATGTCTCTACACCAGAATATATTCCCCCCGGTAATAAGGATTATTTAGAGAAACGTTCTTAGGCTGTTGCTGGGTATTATGATCATGAAATTGCTGCCGTTGCTCCCCTTGTTCCTTTAAATATTGTCCTGGTTGGGAATATGTGGCGGAAGGACTGGGGTAGGGTAATAATCGTTCTTGAGGCAATTTCGGTGTGATTCCGAAAATAATCTCATAAGGAGAATACCCAGTAGTCCTACATAACCGTGGTATTTACCCCCCAGACAATTGTTGGCAGAAGTTCCGGCCAACCTCGGACGATTGTCTCCCCTTGTGAGCTCAGACAGCCCGGATACAGTTTGCTAACACCCTATGGTTCCTTTCACATACAGCATTCCCCTGGGGGTAATACGGGGAGGTGTGCTGTATCCGGTAGCCCAAGGCTTCTCCCAAGTGTTGCCAGATTTCATTATTAAATTCTTTTCCCCTATCACTCAGAATACCTCCAGGGGTGCCATATACAAAAATTACCTTTTCTAGGATAGCCCTAGCCACGGTTTCGGCTTTCTTGTCCGGAATGGCGCAAGCAACCGTGTAGCCTATTTGGAAAAGACGTCGATGCCGGTTAAGATGTACCTTTTCTTCGTCTGTCGGGGCAGAGGTCCCATAATATCCACATATAATTTGTCCCACGGTTTACCGGCCTTAAGTCTAGGTCCCCGTCCATCTTTGCCCCTTTGACATCCCAAACAATTTTGAACAACTTCTTTAACAATCTGGTATGCCCTCTTCGTCCAGTACCTTTCATTAAATTGCTTTAGAACTTGAAACTGTCCAAAATGAGCCCCCTTCCTTCTTGTCCGTGAAGGATTTGGATCATGTGTTTAGCCTCCGAATAATCAAGTACTATCCAATCTTTAGAATCCCTCCAGGCTCGCTCAGAGAATTTTACTTTGTCGCCATACCTAGGGTCATGCTCTTCCCTGTTAGGTTCAGTGTGTCAGACGGGTGCTACCGGTAGTCGAGACAGGCCATCGGCATTAGTGTGCAGTTTACCTGGTCTATGTCTAACTTCAAAGGAGTATTCCTCCAAAATCCCCTTCCACCTGACAAATAATCCGTCTTCCGTTTTCATTTTCCTGAGCCATTGCAAGCTATGATGGTCCGTGATAACTTCGAAATGGACCCCTGCTAGATAGGGACGGAAATATTGTACAGCCCACACTAGAGCTAGACATTCTTTTTTTGTAACGCTGTAATTCTTTTCGCCCTTATTCAGCGTCCGGCTAGCACATGCTACTATGCTTTCCTTTCCGTCCACTTTCTGGGCCAATACGGCTCCGAGCCCTTCATCAGAAGTATCCGTGTATAGCTGAAACGGCTTGGTAAAATCCGGATGACAAACTATGGGGTTAGAAGTTGATTTTTGTTTCAGATGATCAAAAGCTATATGACAACTCTAGTCCCAATCGAACCTCCTCCCTTTTTCCAGTCCCTTAGTCATGGGGTGAGCAATTTTTGAAAAGTTGGGTATAAACCTTCGATAATAGGATGCCATTCCCAGAAACGCTCAGATCTCTTTGACAGAGGACGGGGGTGAGATTTCTGCAATAGATCTCACTTTATGTGGGTCCGGTTGAATACCTTTACTGGAAACCACGTGCCCTAGATATGCCACCTCACGGGCCCCTAATTGGCATTTTGATGGCTTCAGTTTAAGTCTTGCGCCCCTGATTCTTTCTAACACTTCTTGTAGTCGGTGAATATGTTCCTCCCAACTAGCAGAAAAAATTATAATATCATCCAAGTAAGCTAAACAAGTTTTCCAGGTTAATCCCCTCAATACTTCGTCCATGACTCTAGTGAAACTGGCTGGTCCGTTGCAAACTCCGAAAGGCAATACGGTAAACTGGTTGAGTTTGCCTTCACTCGTGGCAAACGCGGTTTTCTCTTGGTCCTCTGACCTAACTGGTACTTGCCAGTATCCTCTCTGTAGGTCTAGGGTAGAGAACCAGGTTGACCCATTGAGTTATTCAAGCGAGTCATCAATACGAGGTAGGGGTTGCGCGTCTTTGATGGTGACATTGTTTAACTTTCGATAATCTACACAAAACCGAGTAGACCCATTTTTTTTTTTACCAGGACTACTGGAGATGACCACGGACTGTAGGACTCTACTACTATCCCCTGCTTAATCATTTCCTCGACTTGTTCCTTTTTTTTGGTCTCATAATGGGATTTTGTCGTCTATAGGGTTGCCTAATAGGAGGCCCTTGAGTGTGTATCTCGTGGGTGTGTCGGGTTCGGGCCGATCCGTGGTCCCCTTAGTTTTCAACAAACACATCTCGGTAAGTCCAGAGCAATTCATGTAAGGTATTTGCTTGATTTGACGTTAATTGTTTCGGAATTTCGGGTAAGTACACAGGTCCGCCAGTTCCAACAGTGGTGGGTTGAGCGGGTGTGACTTGTCCTAACAGTTTTCCTTTTTGATAATTAAGTGTGTCATCGCCAAAGTTGGCTAGAACTAGTTTCCTCTGGTCAGTAGTAATAAAGGTGGGAGATATTCTCACTTTATTCTGTGCATCAGGTTAAAAAAATCCCGGCAGTCATGCCCGGGGTTGGAGGAATCTCTATAAATGTCCAAGATCTAGGGGGATAGACAGTTTTCCTGTGGTAGCTACTATTTGAGGGCGTAGGGTGGTCGTTGTGTCTTTGGGCCCACACTGGATAGCTACCCCCAACTGACTCATGAGATCTATCCCCAGATACCCATCGACTCACTATTTGATTTTCCCGATAAAACACAGAATTCGGTGGTGAATTTAATTCCTTTCCATTGTACTACTACTGTGTTAGTTTTCCCTAGGATCGTCAGTGGTTGACCCTCGGCTCCTGACAACTGAATACTGGTTTGATTTAAGGGGCCCATTTCTTTCTGATTTTTTTTTTTACAAAATTCTCTAATAGACAACTTCTGTTTGCCCCCGTATCAATTAGGATGTTGGCGGCTTTCCCATTGATTACTATAGTTTCACAAGGCGTTTGTCTCTCTAAGATGTTGACCTCACTATACCGCCCTTCTACGTGAGGTTTAACAGAAAATGTTCTCTCTCTTCCGGCATCGTGACTTTTGGTTGGCTTTCTGTCTCCCTGTATTCTACCGGAAGCATTCCTCTCCGGTTTGGATCGGTTCCCCTTGGTAGAGGTCGATCGTTTGAGAGTGCGGGTCTGGGGTTAAATATAGGGGTTGGGGCTTGCGGACGGTTAGAACAGTTCCTAGCTAGGTGTCCGGTCTGTCTACAGGTGAAGCATCGGATCAGGGTTCTCGGATACCCTTTGTTTGGGTTCCCCTCCTCCCCTTTCGTCTTTTCCTCTCTTACTTCTCGAGCCTCTATGATCCTTTTTATGACCTGTATGAGTTCCTTAGTAGTATTCACTTCATGAATAATACAGTACTTTCTAACTTCCACCGGGCATGCTTGGATCATAATCTCCCTGATCTCCGTTTCGTGGATCTCATGATCCATATGGGGATACGCTAGTTTGACATTTTTCGCGATTTCCCTCCTCAGAGCTCTCACATTTTGGCCGTCGAGTTTCAGACTCTTCAGTTTGTCTCTGGCCTTCCTGGTGGAGGTTTCTCGGCCAAATTCTTCAATTAGGGCATTCCTAACTTCGGCCCATGACACAAGTCCCTCTAGACGTACTCTTACATCGTTCAGGGCCTTGCCTAAGTGTGCCTTTCCATAGGCGATCTTCTTTCCAATTTTTCCTACGTCAAGTAACGTGAACTGACATTCTAACTGCTCGATACAGAGCTCGATTTCTTCCTTCCCTTCTTCCCATAATCTGAATGGTAATACGCCTGTCATGATGTCTGTTCCGTTAAGGGGGTATCCCACTGTGCGATTTTGCGATGACGAACGCCCAGCGACATAGGGCGACAGCATTTTTTTGTCTATGTACCAAAAATCTCCATATTCGATCGAACATTCTCTCATTGACGCCAATATCGCAGAATGGTTGCCCTAGAGTTGCCCATGTCCCCCTAGATTCGCCGTAGATTTTGAGCATACCCAAAAAAGGTTGTGAATTCAAAATGTGGGCGAATGTTGTGCGACATTCGCCCTTTGCCTCACATCCTTCGCCATTGGTCTCACTTCATTCTCACAATTCGCACCCTTGTCTCCCTAATCGTCAGTACCGTCGAATGTGTGCGAATGTTGAGAATGTTGGGCGAAAAGGGCGAATGTTGTGAGCATGATTAGCGAATATTGGGCGAACATAGGCGCTTGTGGGCGAATTACCGGCGACCTTTGGAGGGAATCTGGCGATTTGGACTTATTGGCAACGCTGCCTGTGGGCGAATGCGCTCAATTATGGCGAGTAATGTGCGGTGATTGTGAGAATGCAGTGAGTCTTTCGGCGAATATGAGCTAATGCAACGAGACGAAAGGGCGACATGGGTCGAATGAGGGCGAATGTAGGTGGAGTGAGGGCGAAAGTTGGGCACAAAATTCATATCGGGGACACCTCGACCCTTGCGATATGGTCGCTCCGGTTTAACTGACCCATATACTGTATATACACCAGTCGTCATGAGGGGGTCATTAAGTAGTTTACCAGCACTGAGAGCACACGTCCGTTTTATATCATCCTCGCACCACTCGTCAAGTACCATGAAGGCCCAGAAGGAGATTGAGGAAGAGGAGGTGACTGGAGCCACAGCCACACCCACACCCACACCTACATCACAGTTGACACCAGGCACGAGTGACGTAGGCCGTTCGTCACGTTCACGGTCCAAGTCACGGTCGCCTATTCCTGGGAGATTGGTAGTGGACCTGGCAGACCATGAGGACCAGGAGTTTGAGATAGCTACGGCGCAGAGACCACCTAAACCAATCATATTCACCAAAGAGCAGGAGGTTGAACTGGTCAGCTGATTTGAGGCGTGGCCATTCCTCTATGACAAATCACTGGAAGAACATAGGGACAGCCAGATGAAGAGGGACGCCTATGACCAGAAGGCACAAACTTTCAACGTCACTGATAAGTTCAAATCATGCAATTATGTGTAGTATGTAATTGTGCAATAGAAATATGCAAACAAGAAAAGTGTCGTGACATTGTGTGTGAAACAAAGTTTGTTTATGTTAATAATATTGTTAAAGAATCGCTGCCCTCGTTTAAAGAATGTTTTTCATTTGCATATTTACCTACTGCACAGTCAACAAGCACACACGCTCCTGTGTGACATAACTTTTTTGAATGTAATGGGATATTTTCTTTTGTAGTTCATACATATTACCTTATAAGTGGCATAAATATGACCTTTATAAAGTGACACTGATTAATTGCTGTTGTTGATTGCCAGTACAGTTTTACCTTGTCCTACAATTAAAACAAAAAATATGTTTATTAAAAAACATATTTGTCTTTGAATCAACAGGTAATCAGCTCTTGATATGGTTCCGTGGCATACACACCAGATTTACCAAACTCACACAGGAGAAGCGGACCAAACCATTCTCCGAGAGGGAACAATGGATATTCGAGTTTTCAGGTTCCTGAACCCTCAGATCGGGAGGGTGTGGACGCCTCCACCCAGACGCCCGGTATATATAAATATTGATTTATAATGTTAACAATAATTTATTTATTTCAGTAATTCATCCATTTATTATTCACAATAATTTTGGTAGTGTTTCTCTCAAAGTAGCAATTAATAATTATTAAAAAATTGGTAAGTTTGTTTCTCCATTTCTGAATTTATTTATTTCTTAAATTAATTTTGTTTATAAATATACAGGTTTCGAAGTAATTGACCACATATTCTGGAAACCTAGGCAATGTGTGATACAATTTGCCCACATTTGTATGAGGTGTGGGGGGTTACAAACCTGTTTATGGTATCTGTCTCAACGAACATTACTATTTATATTCCTGTGTATAATAATGTTCTGTTCTTTTTAGCCGGTGCTACCATTTGGGGATGCTGGCGACAGTGATACCACTGTTGAGTTCGTCCCCAGTGATCAGGAAGCAGATAATTAAAGGTATGACAATATAATTATATCACTCTGTCTCCAGTCTCCATCTATATATATATATATATATATACACATAGTATATACATAATATATATATATATATATATATATATATTATATATATATATATATATTAGTGTAGCCAGGGAGGATATTTTCTTTCAGGCAGGTGAGATTAAAATAATAGGCACAGTTTGCATTATTGAGTTTTTTATTGATACTCTCAATTTTTCGTATAGTTTTTCTGGTATTTTCAGGAAGTTGGTAAAGGAGGTTTGCAAATGGTTCCGACGTTTCAATGGGCGCAGCCATCATTATCAAGGAGAAGTGAAGTTAGAAGGTGATAAGTAGAGTTTATATAGGCGATACAAGATCAAAAGAGGGATTATTGTGTGCTAGCTGCACGCTGGTTGGCTAACCTAAGACTAGCTCTGGTAGGCTGGCCGGACGCAGGAGTGGGCGGGGCCTCTGCGTCGTTCATCTGCGTGTGTGGAGGGGGCATTCCTGGGGGCATCATGGGGGGCCTCGCTGTGGAAGGGCGTGCCGAGGGTAGGATCTGGCTGTATTCCGCTTGTGTGTTTAAAGTAGGTTGGTATGTTTGTATATATATAGCTTCAAGAATAAATAGGCGGCATGTGTCTATTTCTTTATCAAGAATAGAGGTGTGTTTATCTAAGTCGGGTCTGGTGAGTTCCTGATGGTGTGGGGATGTGTGGTAGTGGTCCTTGATAGCTCCGGCTTGAAGGTGGAAGGTAAGGCGACGTGACAGACGAGTCCTTGTCAAACCGACATAAGTGTGAGGTCCACAGTCCTCACTGTTACAGGTGTGTCGGTATATGACATGGTCCTCTTGTGACGGTTTCTTAGCGGTAGCCGGGCTGTTGCGAATGACTAGTTGTGATGTTTTCCTCGATTTGTAGTATATGGTGAGTTTAAGGTGTTGGTCAGGGTTCGTAGTTTTAACGTTGTTGCTGATAATGTCTCTCATTATGTTTTCGTCTGTTTTGTGATCTGAGGACATGTGGTTTTTATAGTAAATTTTTATGTATTTAGTGTTTGTATTAGTAGGCATGTCGTTTTTGTACCATGTTTCAAGGTGTTTGTTAATTGTGTGGGCGATGTCCGAGTTACTGTACCCATTGTTTACAAGCACCTGGGTGAGCCTCTCGAGTTCCTTGTGAGTGTCTCGCCAGGAGGTGCAGTGTGATAGGGCTCTCCTGACGTAGGCGGCGATGGTGGATCGAAAATATCGCTGGGGGCATTCACTTTCGCCGTTGAGACATAATCCGTTGTTGGTGGGTTTGGTGTAGAAAGTGGTGGTAAAGCCTGAGGTGTTGTTGTTGTTTACGAGGACATCAAGGAAGGGGAGATGATCGTTAGAAGACTCCTCGAAGGTGAAGTTTAGACTGGAAGAGGCGATGAATCGTTGTTGAAGGTCACGGAGCTCCTGTGGGTCCTTCACACGCACGAAGATGTCGTCCACATATCTGCAGTAGACGGAGGGGCGGTTGGTAGTCAGGAGCTCTTCTTCGATGGTGCCCATGTAAAAATTGGCAAAGAGGATTCCTAGGGGACTGCCCATTGCCACACCATCAATCTGCTGATACATGTCACCTCGCGGGCAGGTGAAGGGCGCCTCTTTGGTGCATATTTCCAGCAACGTCTTCAGGGCTGTTTCTGGGAGGTCTAAGGGCGTGTTGTCTGGGCAGTGGTAGACTTGATGTAGGATGACGAAAACATAATGAGAGACATTATCAGCAACAACGTTAAAACTACGAACCCTGACCAACACCTTAAACTCACCATATACTACAAATCGAGGAAAACATCACAACTAGTCATTCGCAACAGCCCGGCTACCGCTAAGAAACCGTCACAAGAGGACCATGTCATATACCGACACACCTGTAACAGTGAGGACTGTGGACCTCACACTTATGTCGGTTTGACAAGGACTCGTCTGTCACGTCGCCTTACCTTCCACCTTCAAGCCGGAGCTATCAAGGACCACTACCACACATCCCCACACCATCAGGAACTCACCAGACCCGACTTAGATAAACACACCTCTATTCTTGATAATGAAATAGACTCACGCCGCCTATTCATTATTGAAGCTATATATATACAAACATACAAACCTACTTTAAACACACAAGCGGAATACAGACAGATCCTACCCTCGGCACGCCCTTCCACAGCGAGGCCCCCCATGATGCCCCCAGGAATGCCCCCTCCACACACGCAGATGAACGACGCAGAGGCCACGCCCACTCCTGCGTCCGCCCAGCCTACCAGAGCTAGTCTTAGGTTAGCCAACCAGCGTGCAGCTAGCACACAATAATCCCTCTTTTGATCTTGTATCGCCTATATAAACTCTACTTATCACCTTCTAACTTCACTTCTCCTTGATAATGATGGCTGCGCCCATTGAAACGTCGGAACCATTTGCAAACCTCCTTTACCAACTTCCTGAAAATACCAGAAAAACTATACGAAAAATTGAGAGTATCAATAAAAAACTCAATAATGCAAACTGTGCCTATTATTTTAATCTCCCCTGCCTGAAAGAAAATATAATATATATATATATATAAAATATATATATATATATATATATATATATATATATATATATATATATATATATATATATATATATATATATATATATATATATATATATATATATATATATATATATATATATGTATATATATATATGTATATATATGTATATATATGTATATATATATATATATATATATATATATATATATATATATATATATATATATATTTTTTTTATATACATAAATACTGTATATGTACATTGAAAGAAATATACTTTAAATTATATAAATATATATAATATATATATAAATATATATATATATATAAAATAAAATATATATATATATATATATATTTATGCGAATATGTTTCCACACTAAAGGTGTGTAGAAAAGGGTAGGTTCACTGCGCAAAGTTTAAAAAATGTTAGTGCTAAAATTAAATTGCATGCACAAAATAAGGGTTTAAAAAGTATGTCCGAGTATCTTATTAGAAGGCTCGGACTGTTGTGTACATATTAAAATAATGTTTATGTAAAAGTGTTAAAATGTATTTCTCTACTTTCGTAGATCTTCAGTTATTATAAAAATTTGCAAGAGTGGCTGGCTCCAGAGTCAGGTATTTGTTCTGTACTCTTCTGTGGATTTTCAGTCACTGGTTTAGACAATAAAATGTTTGTCTTAGGTTATGATAGTTAACAAAATACTTCGTTCTTGTTCCAATATTGTTTTTCGTTCAGAGTCTATTTATAGTTCTTTATTCAAATGATTCCGAGGTAAGGCAAAACCTTATAGCAAATTGGCTTTCAGACATTAAGAAGGAAGAAGACCTCTCTAACAGCATATGGGAGAAAAAGAAAACTTTCTTCCAAGACATGAACAACCAAGACAAAACTGAAAGTAATACGCACGTTTCGAATGCCCCAAGAAACATCAACAGGAAGCCAAATACTTATAGCAATACACATAAGAATACACATTATCAGAAGCAGAATGCAGCAAAACCAAGCTATGAAAATTCTCAAAATGAACCAACCCTCCAAAGTTTAGGCACTGCAATCTCCCAACTAAATGCAGCTGTTCAAGGTATACTCCAACCAAATGACAAGCCAGACAGCAGAGGTAATTTTTTTCGGAAATCGGCATTGGCGGAAAATTCCAAAATAGAATCAAAAGTAATCAATCTTTCCACAGTAAATTTTAGTGACGTTGAACACTCTATACTTGCTAAGGGTTTAAAATTCTGTCCCACACTCAAGGATCAAAATAGAGAAGAGCTTAACAATGATATCGATTACTTTTGCCGACAACTAAGGCTAAAAGAATACTTTCATGACAAACCAATGGAAAACATTTCACTGGTTAAAGGTAAGTCTTCTTGGGAACCTCCGAGTGGCCTAAACCAGACTTTGGACAAAACCATAACTTTCCTTAAACTTACTAAAACTATTACGAATGACCCCAAATGCAAAAAATCCAATCTTAAATATGATGAACGCAGAGCAATAGATTCTCTACAAAATCAAACTGACGTAACTATAAAAGAAGCAGATAAAGGATCAGCAGTCGTCCTAATGGACAGTATTTTCTATGAACATAAAATTATGGAAATATTGAACGATCAAGAAACATATAAAAGGATCCCTAACAATGTTGATAAAACCACCATCAACAAAATCAAAACTGCATTAACAAAATACGAAAGCTCCCTAAATAAAGATGAAATAAAGTACCTTACAAATTTCGAATATAAAACTAGTTTATTTTATGGCCTTCCAAAAATACACAAATCAAAATCCATAATCAAGGCTATCGAAGAAGGGAATTCAGAGTATATATCGGTCCCGAACCCTTCAGATTTAAAGATGAGGCCTATTGTTGCTGGTCCTGCTTGCCCTACCCACAGACTCAGTCACCTCCTGGATATTTTACTACAACCTTTTCTAAAACTCATCCCTGCATACATAAAGAATAATCTAGACTTTTTAAATAAAATCCCTTCTCAGCTGAGTGACTCTGAAATGTATGTGACTCTAGACGTAGTTAGCCTATATAGCAACATCCGTCATGAATTGGGATACAAAGCTATACATTATTGGCTTGAAAATCATTATGAACAAACAAACCGTTTACCCTCTAGCCTGATTTCGGACGGGTGCAAATTGATCCTCGAAAATAACTCCTTTAAGTTTAATGGATCAAATTATCTACAAGTATCTGGAACAGCAATGGGAACGAAGTTTGCCCCAAATTATGCAAATCTGGTCCTGGGATATTTGGAGAATACCTTATATTATAAAATACTCTCCTCGTTTGGCGAATCCACTGCCAATAAAATAAAGAACAACTATATGAGATATTTAGATGATGTCTTCATGGTATGGGATGAAAGAGATGGTGATGTATACACGCTAATAGACTTGATGAATGAGCTTGATCCCAAAATGTATTTCACCTGTGATAAAATAGGAGATACGGTAACTTTCTTGGATGTTAAGATTATGAAGCAAACAAATGCAGTGATAACAGATGTCCACTATAAAGCTACTGGAATATAACTCGAACCACCCGAGACATGTAAAAAGCAACATTCCATTCAACTTAGCACGCAGAATTTTCACAATTCTTTCAGAACCTACTCTGAGAGATATAAGATTAAGTGAATTAAAAGACTTTTTATTGGCTCGTAATTATCCTAAAGGCATAATAAATAGTGGAATAAGTCGCGCAAAGCAGATCTCCATCAGCGTACTACGCACCAGTGATAAAGCAACTGACAATACATCCAATGATATACTACCATACAATCCAAACTTCGATGATCATTTCAGTGGAGCAAAATCCGCAGTTGTCCTATTAAAAACCTCTCAAGAAACTAGCATATATTTAGAGATGTTTCATTAATAAAGTCGAAGAAACAACCCAGTAACCTTAAGAATTTGCTAACCAAGGCCAGATTCAATACGGTACAAAATCAAGGGGTGACGAAATGTGGTAACCCAAGATGCAAATTATGCACACAAATAATAGAAGGGAATCAATTCAAATTTGTAGATACTAATTACACATTTGAAATTAATCATAATATGAATTGTTCCACGCTCAATTGTATGTACGTGATTCGTTGTAATGGCTGTAATTCCATCTACATTGGCGAGACTTCGAATCTTAGACTTAGAACAAACCTGCACAGGGACCACATTAGACATAATACAGGGCTATATGTTAGTACTCACATATCAAAATGTGCTAAAGATAAATCTCGTAATTTTAATATAATTTCCTTTTACAAAGTAAAGAAAGATGACGTTGCTTTGAGAAAGAGTAAAGAAAGTCACTTCATAAATATATTCAAGCCTCATTTGAATAAAGAACTATAAATAGACTCTGAACGAAAAACAATATTGGAACAAGAACGAAGTATTTGTTTAACTATCATAACCTAATACAAACATTTTATTGTCTAAACCAGTGCCTGGAAATCCACAGAAGAGTACAGAACAAATACCTGACTCTGGAGCCAGCCACTCTTGCAAATTTTTATACTAACTGAAGATCTACGAAAGTAGAGAAATGCATTTTAACACTTTTACATAAACATTATTTTAATATGTACACAACAGTCCGAGCCTTCTAATAAGATACTCGTACATACTTTTTAAATCCTTATTTTGTGCATGCAATATATTTTAGATGGAATTTATTTTTAGCACTAACATTTTTTTACACTTTGTGCAGTGAACCTACCCTTTTCTAGACACCTTTAGCGTGGAAACATATTCGCATATATTTTTACCACAAGAATCAATATTTTTCATGTTTTATATATATATATATATATATATATATATATATATATATATATATTATATACAGAGAAACTTAGTTTTGGAAGGCTGACGTAAATATTAATGTAAATGATTGGTGTATGAATAAATATTTATATTATTTTATGAATGTTCCTTTCTCTTTTTTACAGTTTTTGAGGGTCCGGAGTTTGCCTGTCGGTCGAGGAAGTGCGTGTGCAGGCTGGCAGTTGTCATCCTTTTTTATTTTTTATTTTTTTTTCAATAAAACAATAAACAATCTTTTGGTTATTTTCAATTATCCATCTCACTACCTTATATCATTTAATCTTGGCAAGAAAACAGGTTATTAATAACAATGTTAAAAAATGCAACACAAAATCAATTATTGCTATTCCAATAAAAATCTCGACAATATATAAAAAATATAATCTTGCTGTTACAAACTTTTGAGTGACATATCCAAAAGAGATAAACATAGCAATCCTTTCAATGGTTGACATAATTACGTGATAAAATTAATATTGTCAATTTAAATTGTTTTGGATAAACCTTATAACACAAACACAGTGACTAGACATATTTCCATGGGGGTAGACAATACATTTAAATTCACCAATATACACATTCATCAACACTAATTACTTGATTATCATTGTAATCATGGTGTTCACCATCTATATAGAAGAAGGTGAGGGCTAAAATACTCCAATTTTCCTGTCGGTTTGGATAGAGTCATATTTAACCCACTGAACCCCAGCTAGTTTATAATAAATGTACCACCCAGGACCGGCAGGTTTTGAAAACAAAAAAATTCCAGAAAACTCCAGGAATGGGTTAGGAATGAATGAAAAACCACAAAAAACCAATCCCCTAGGTCATTAAGGGGTCCTACGGTGCGCCCGAAAGTCGGATTTACAAGAGGGGAAAATTGAAGGCAAAAACACCCAAAAACCGGTTTTTGCGCGCTCACGCGCATGCGGTTGTACTTTGAGTTTTCAACCATCGGCATGATTGCGTGGGATACTTATACAGTTCCTATACAAATATGAGCCCTTTAGGTGCCATAGGACCGGAGTAATTAACAGTGACGCAACGTTGTCGTCGCTGGGGTTTAGCGTTATATACATTGCCGACGACAACGTGTCGTCGCTGGTCCTCTATGGGTTAATGTTACAACGTTAATTATCAATTATACCTGTTGGCCCTAATTACCAATAATCAATAGGTGTCTGACATTCGCCATTTTCGCACAACAGTCGTTGTTTTCGCAATCGGATCGTCCTACATTGGTAAGACAGTCGCCCCAGCAAACGCTACTGTTGCCATCATCGATCACCAAATTCGCCATGATTCCCCATCAAAATTCGCACAACATTCGACATTGTCGCTCAAATAGTCCCCACAATCGCACTTTGAGCGTACTTCTGTCGCACTGCTATCGCCAATAATTCACCTTTATACTTCATTCGTTTCTCAATTCGCCGATTCGTTGTGAATTTTGGGACATTATACAAAAAAACGCTCGCACGGCATTCGCCATCGAAAAATCGCACAGTGGGATACCCCCTTTAGATAATTATACTTAATCTAAATGATTTGTCGAATCCCACCGCTTGCCACCAAAATATAGTATTTATTTTATTTTCTCGACTATACTACTTATGTGGGGGATAAATCGACAGTCATCTAGAAGTTTGTATACTTTATTTAACAAAACTTCCTAACTACTCTAATAACGGTTTCTCTGTTCGGGCCGAGATGAGTTCAAGACACGGATTGAATATTACGTCGATTCACGATAGGTTGTACTTTATAACCCTGGAGCTCCCGTTACTCCCTAGCTGAATTCCAGTTATTCAGGTATTGACTCAAGTCGACTTCGATCCAAAGGCACGTTATTAGTTTCTAATTTACTATAGTTTATTCCGAGCCCTGCTGTGTCTACGGTGGAGACCAGGGCCTAATAAATCAATCATTATTTACCTACTTAACAAAAATTATATTCTTTATCTATCTTTAACACCTTACGAGCGGCCTATGCGGTTTATTTATATGTACCGCACAGCGGGGTGTTTTTAGCCAAAATAGGGCTGTTTACGTGATCATTTTCATGCCTAAATCAGACCCAGAACGTAAAACAAGTACCTATCCCTGAAAGGGCATAAACAGAGCTTTCGAATGACACCATAACGATCCTTGTATGATGAATAGTTTTCTTGCAATAACCGTGCAACGCGAGTGCAAAAAGCAGGTAATTCGGTACTTTCGGTACATAATTGAGTATGTAGCGAGTGAGAGAGGGAGGAGGGAGCTGAGATTTGTGTCAGTAGGTTCGCCGCGGTGGTCTGGAGCAGTCATACGCTCGCTAGTCTCCTGCCACCACTTGTCTCTCTCTCTCAGCCACATTACGTGCTGAAATTGCCACTCGACCTATGTCGAGCGCCGCCACATAGTCCAGCTTTATTTAACTCGACTTATGTTGCTCGCCGCTAATTAAGGGTTAAGAATTAAACACGTCCACTGGGCCTATTGTGTCTACTCCCGAGCCCAAGGCATTAATACATATAATCTCTTTACTATTCTTTCCTATATCTTACATTAACTCATATAACAAAGACGTCATTACAACAAGGGTACCTTAACACTCTCTGAATAGACAATAGATTCCTACAAATGAACCGGCCGGAATTACAAGTTATTTAGATTTTCTTCTCAAATACAATCTTGGATTCTATTACAGTTACTCACATGAACAGGTTTTTTACACTCTTTACCTTGATAAATCTAATTGATAACACCTTCCGCTTATACGCTCACGCAATCCTCTTACAAATAAGCTATATTCAAAATACACACTTAATCAATGATATTTCTTAAATGGGTAAACTATACCTCAAGACCTCTACATGGAAAAGCGTCACGGTTATAATCCTTTATATAACTTCTTATGAATACATTACTATAGTGGACGAGACGTCCTTAACGCTCTCTCAAAACTATCCCAATTGTCCTCGCAAATGATAATGGATATAGTTTCCTTTTTAACAAACAAGTTTGTTATTTATGTGGACGAGTGTCCTTTCCTATCTATAACTGACCTATCGGGCAACTTACCCAAAACTGGTTTCCCCTGAGACTATTGGTTGCCCCTCTGTCTTTAAGAATGATTTCCCTCTTTTTACTTTATATACTTAAATCTGTCCTATCAGATCCTATCTAGTTACAACTCTCGGCATTACGCCTTTGCTAACAAAAATAAATATTCTTAACACATCATCCTTTTATGTACATATAAGTCTAGAATCTGTTCTCTTTAGTTTGTCCTATAAGGACACATCAATTATTATGGGAACCACTAGGTTAGTCAAGCATTTTCTCTCTTTCTGTTTAAGTCTTGTTCGGGCCCAATATGGGTCCTTTAAAAATATATCTTTTGTCTGTGGTCAAATGTGTGTGCTGGAACGGTTTTTACCACCTCAGAGCTGGCCAATAGCTCTTCTGAAAGTCCTCACTCCCGTCCACTATTTGTCATCCCTCTTGAATCGCTTGGCTAAGAGTGTGTAAACCAGCGATGTGACGACAGGCGGCAGGATACTTATGGTGTATCCTCCTAGTGGGCGACAGTGAGGATACTTCAGGGATGGTCTGTGCTGGAACTTTAGGTGGGGGCAGGGTAGCTGGAATGGTGGTTTCCGAGTTACCTTGAGTGCCCGAGGGAGAGAGTAAGCGGGTTGCAGGAAACTAACCCAGTGGGTTCCGAGGGGTGAATGACCCCGGTAACCTCTCCACCCCTTGCTTTATAGTCCCGCCCCCTTCTCTCCCGCGCTGTGATTGGCTGAGCGGCTCGTGCGGCAAGCCGCTCGCTTTGATTCCTTGCCTTCTCCACCTCTGCTCTCTTCTCTTCATAATAAGTTCCTGGAAGCTGGTTGCAAATGTTTTCCAGTGGCTTACGGGAGTATAGGGCTGGCACTGAGGTATTGAACCTATTGCAACCAGAGGAAACTGTCCGGGAAGAGAAGGAAAGCGATTTTAGAGGTGAGGTGGAGAACTCAGCTTTGTGCTCTGAAAATGGAGGCCGCTGATTGGCTGGCTGGGAATGTGTGGCGTGTTGATGTTTAGAACTGTCAAAATCAGCTGGCGAGGCAAGCAAGTAGAAGGGAGTGCGGTGAATGGTGGAGAGCTTTTCTACCTTAATTATTATTATTATTAATATTATTAATATACCAGTAAAGGGGATGTGTGGTAGAGTGGTCTTGCCAACGGACTGGTAATCCAATGGTCCCGTGTTCGAATCCCGATGTATCAATAGGAAGATATTATTGGGATGGAATTGGTGCTGTACCTAGTATCATGCAATACCACAAAGCCCACCGAATCGCCAAAAAAATACCCTCATTGTTCCCTGATTAAATAGCACTGTTGAATATTCCCAAATTAAATAATATGCTACAGGGGGCCAATGCCTAGCGAGTTAA
Source organism: Paralithodes platypus (assembly GCA_032716605.1). Classification (NCBI taxonomy): domain Eukaryota; kingdom Metazoa; phylum Arthropoda; class Malacostraca; order Decapoda; family Lithodidae; genus Paralithodes; species Paralithodes platypus. The sequence continues at coordinate 42,957,766 of CM064548.1, read as the reverse complement.
TTGCTCAATAAGTGGCGTTCTGAGAGTGAGGGTCTGAGTCTTGGGGATGAGACAATGAAGCACAAAGGCGAAGCCGCTCCATATATTTTCGAAGGCAAGTTGGTAAAAGCTGGTTGCAGCTTAACATGTCTCACTCCCAAGACTGGGAAAAGACCTCACGGGCTTCACCGTGTTGAACGGTTGAATGTACACTCACGCATACTAAAAGTTGCTCAGGGGTAGGTCCTTCCTTCCCCTACTCCACCTTGGGCAGTTGGAATGGGGGAGTCATGTCCAAGTCTACCCCTAGCTTCCACCCCAAACTATCCCCAACTCCCCCACCTTTCTTCTCTAGCTGGCAGTTAGTGATTAGCGACGATTATTCTCATGTATTGCACATTATTGTTAAACCATCATTGCCCATGCTTACAATGGCCAACATTTAAAATATATTAGGAATTTATTAATGCATTATACTGCATAGTTTCATTCTAAAAATTAGTTTCTATCCACAACGTGGGTTACACGAATCTTGGCTGTAGTGGTCTTGTGCTTTTCTCTCTCTCTCTCTCTCTCTCTCTCTCTCATTTTACTACTTTCTACGAACAAGACTTAAGCTACTGTTAACAGATAAATAAGTTTCATTAAGATGTCGGAGGGGGTTAATGTGATTTGAAATTATAATACCGTAATTAAATCCAATCTCATACAGTATTCAGGATATGATGTATGCAATGCACATCAACGTGCCGGCACCTCTACGATCTACTTCTAGGTTCTCAAATTACTTACACAGTCGGGCTTTTATAATATTATCATAAAAGGAAAGAACTAAAGGCAAAAATTAGCTGGAATAGTGTTGCGACTGTTATTGATTATTTTATTTATCATTTCAATCAGTTTGTCCTAGTTATTCAATACCATACATACTATAAACGGTCTGTATTTAATTATATGTGGCCTATACACTTTTTGTTTTCAACCAATGAAATGTAGAACTCGATACAACTTACGATCAAAGTCGGTGTTATTTGTTTAGTAAGGTTTGAGTATCGACCCTTGAATAGCAGGGCTCGCCTTCTCACTTTCCCCTTCTTTATCTCTATCTGTGATCCCAGCATCTTGCCTCTACAAAACCATCAACTCTCCTCTATGTGTATCGAATGCAGGTAACATTCATCACACACACTAATAAGGGGAAATATTGCCCATTCAGACCCGTTATATTTTGGTTGTAGAAAGTGTATGCTATGAGAGAGTTTCAAGGAGTTACAAGGAATAGTTACTATCTCAAAGACCTTGCAGTCTATTTCGGGGAAAGGAGAGACATTGTTCAGTGCACTACACTCATTACAGAGTGTGCAAAATGTTATCTACTGTATACTGTCTTCTTGAAATGCTCAACTGAGAAAATGTTTACAACTTCTGAGGAAAGTTTGTTCCAGGTAGAAAAGTGTTTAAATGGGAAACAGTTTCCGCAAATACTATTGCTGAACCTTTTCAATTATAACTGCCAACCATGGTTGCGTATTTTATTCATACGGAGGCTAAGCATTTTGCTATAATCCACATTGTCAAACCCATTACATATTTTATAAACTTAAATGAACTGACCTCATAGTCTGCGAGGTAAGAGAGAGAGAGAGAGAGAGAGAGAGAGAGAGAGAGAGAGAGAGAGAGAGAGAGAGAGAGAGAAGCAGAAGACCACTACACCTGAGATTCATGTAACCCACGTTGTGTATAGAAATTCATTTTGAGAATACAATTATGTAGTATATTGTATTAATAAATTCCTAATAAATTATATATGTTGCCCATTGTAAGCATGTGCAATGATGGCTTAACAATAATAACCCCTACTGTACCGGAGGATACAGTAATAGAAGTCCCCCCCAGTCCCAAGTAATATGGTCAAAATGGCAGGATAGAACAACCTCTCACCTCAAAAGATGAAGGAATACTGGCTCTCCCAGCCTGCAGAGGGTTGGATATAAGCTGAGAAGTGTTGCCATATCGAGAGCAGTGTTCAAACGGTCGTGGTACCAGGCACTGCCTGATACTGGCAGTTACAAGGAAAGTACATTACTGACGGCTCCCTGCCATCGCTGGGACTGGGGAGTGACGTATCTACTGACGGCTCCCTGCCGTCGTTGGTATTGGACGGGTTAATTTGCAATGCATGAGAACAATTCTCGCTAATCACTAACTGCCAGCTAGAGAAGGAAAGTGGGGGAGTTGGGGATAGTTTGCGGGTGGAAGGTGGGGTAGACTTGTACCTGACTCCCACATTCCACATGCCCAGGGTGGAGTAGGGGAAGGAAGGCCCCACCCCTGAACAACTTTTAGTACGCGTGAGTGTTAAGGCTCTCAGTCTATGCCTGAGAGGGAGTAAAGGGGCCCTCACACAGTCAGGAGTTCGAGCTAGAATCACTAGGAGTAGGGGAAAACTCGGACTCGCGGGCCTATTCGCGGTGAAAATCGTTGACTCCTAGTGACTCTAGCAACTCCTAACGACTTTTGTTAGAATCCCAGTGACTCCCGACCAGTCGCGGGCGATTGACCCTGTCCGACAAGTTGTTCATCGTGTTTAAAGTTTTCGCCGCGAGTCGGACCACTCCCAGTGAGTCCTGGTGACTCCCAGTGACTCCAAGTGAGTCCAGGTGACTCGCAGTAACTCCCGATGATTCGTATCTGATTTGCGGACAGTTTTCAGTTTCAGTTTCAGTTTTCAGTTGCACCGGGAGTCACTGGGATATAGGTACGTATTACATGCGAGTCACTGAGGGTCACTGGGAATCGACGGGAGTCACCAGGAATCACCAGGAGACACTGGGAGTCACCGAGCATGCTCTCCAAGCGGCAGGGGCTCCCACAGAGATACCTGTAGTGGACGCACATGTAATAAAGGGCCCACTATTCATGGGTGTGGGTGGTGAGCAAAGCGAGCCTACTCAGCTGGGGAGTCCACCCCCCCCCCCCCCTCCCCCCCCCCCCCCACCTTCCAGACAAATTTGCAGTTTTGATCCATTTTAGGTGTATTCAGAAGCTATCTGAAAGTGAAATTAAGGTGGAGTTAACAAAATATTATTAATATAAAAGTGTAAATTCTCCTCAGCTGAAAATATAGTATATACGGCTACTTTAGTTTTCCTGGTCAAACATTCTAAATAGGCCTAGTATTAACCTGTGTAAGTACAATTGCCCACAAGACTTTGTATTCACTCAGTGATTGTGTATATAGAAGGAAATTACTGTAGGTGAGATATTTGATAATTTAAACAATGTATGGTCAATGTTACAATAGCCTACTTTTAGTCTCCCAGCTCTCCAACTCCCCTGGCCTAACCTAACTAAACTAACATAACCTATAATTGTTACCTAATTTAGGTTATATTATTATGAAATATTACAGAACTCGGTAAATAAGGAAAACGAAAAGTTGGGAAGGATTAACTATCCTGTTTTTAAACAATACTTTACACATATTTTATTTGTAAGTTTTAGTAAGCATTGATATAATGACATTATGGTACATAATAGACTTATCCTATTCTATTAATGTCTTTAACCCGGCAAGTTCGGATCTACTTATATAAGGTGTACCGGTGCGCTGCGGAACTCCTTATATAATCCAAGGCCTAAAAAAAAAACATTTAAACCAGCCCAGTATCATTTTTATTTATTTTTTTTTTATTTATTTTTTTTTTTTTTAATTGCCCCTTGGCCATGCCAAATATCACTCCTCCACATCCCCTCCTTTCCCCCCCCCCCCCTCAATTATCACCTATTCTCTCTCTTATTCCCTTTTTTCGTCGATATATTTTTGTGCTATCAATAGCGATTCATAAGCAAGCTGTGCTTGTATGTGCTACACAGCGAATGAAAGAGAGAAAGAGAGGGAATAACACGACAGTGTCGCTCCAGATGTCGTGAAGTGTGGCAGGCTGGCAGGCTGGCTCAGCCTTCAGTTATGTAACTCCCGATCTAATTTGCCAATTTTGACAATTCCAAACGCTGTTTCCACTTGTTTTATTGTTGTAACAGGTTAATATCTTTATAATCAATGTAAAATAGGCGCATATGAATAAGTATTAATGATATTTATGGTACGATGACGATTTGAGTGTAGGAAACAGTCTAAATACCTCCGCACAGGGAGGGGTGGCCACTACCCCACCTGTGCAGCCGAGAGGTTAATGATGATATTAGAGGACTGTAGTTATAGGCCATCCCTGGCATACTCGCATCTCATTCCTAACACCTCGCACTGATTCTCGGTGACTCCCAGTAACTCCTATATAACTCGTCCTGACTCGTAGTGACTCCTGTATTACTTGTATCGACTCGTATATTGCACTAATCCGAAAACGACCGTTATTTTTAATATTTACAATAACTCGCACTTCATTCGCGGTTTTATCCCAGTGACTCCTGGTAACTCCCAGTGACTCCCAGTGACTCGCAGTGACTATTTGTGACTCGCAGGTACACTCCCGCTGACTCCTACTCTGTCATAAGGGCACGTGAAATTTCGGACACTCGCGGTTATATGTGCAGGAATCACCAGGAGTCATCACTCCTAGTGATTCTAGCTCGCACTCCTGACTGTGTAAGTTGGAATATAGAAGAAAAAATAAATAAAATTAGCTGACAATAATGTATAATGATGTGTTTACGTCCATGTTTTCTGTGTACATCATATAACAACATTTGGGGATGATAGGGAGGGGGAACTTGTAAATATTCCTTTGTGTGGAAACTCTGTTTTCTGTTTTTAATATTCAATGAAGGTGTGGCAGTGGTGGAGGTAGATGGGAAAATACAAAGGTTGTCAGAGAAACAAATTTATAAATATTGGTATAATTTTGTAGGAACATACAGTACTGGAGGTGAGTTATATTAATATATAGTGAAGATAATGCTGTAGTTTATAATCTGATTAAATTTACATTTTGTACTATGGTTAAAATGTTAATCATAGTGCTCACAATGGGTTTTAAGTAGTTACTATTTATACTTAATTTATGTCATTAAAAGTTGCCTGTAAACAATAACAACAATGTAATAACAATTAGAAATATGATAATGAGTCGCTTGAGTCATCGTCTAATTAGAGAAGTATTTAATGAGAGGTGGAAGGATGGAGTTAAGAAGTATAATAGCATGAAAGCGGTGCTTGATGGGAGAAGCCCCGGGGTGTCAGCTGAATGAGGACAGAGGTCCATGGGGGTGATTCGTTCGTGGCCACCACTTCGGGGATCACGGAGTCCGGCAATAGATAGATAGACGTATTTTTAAGTTTTAGCTCGTTGCGATACATTGCAATATTGACTGATTACAATTGCCACCGGCTGGGAAAAGTAATATGAAATAATTATTCCATTCGGCAATACACTCATGATGGAATATTGGACATTGTTTTTAACATGAATACATGTTATAAGCTTACATTTTTACTTAACGTATAATCCGAAATTCCAATGTGATATATTATTATTACAATATATATCATGAACAAGATTGAAACTAAAATTATAGTATTATTTCCATCGGGTACAATAATATGCAAGGTAAGAAACTTTCTTGGCTACCTGAGGTTATGGTGTATGGGGAAGGAAGGACATAGCACACACACACACACACACACACACACATACACACACACACGTGACACAGTGGACAAAAACAAATCAGTGATAATATTTGGCCACACAGAAAAAGATATAAAATCGAGGATAGAAAGGGACAGAGATGAGCTAAATTGTATAAGGAACACAATGAAGCATTTACTTGAAGAGGATGGTCCGGAAATTGAGATAATGGAATACAGAAGAATTGGTAAGTACGAAAAGGGAAAGAACAGACCAATTAAAATTACGCTAATGAATAGTCAGATGGCGGAAACCATACTTAAAAATGGTCCAAAGTTAAATGATGTAGAAGCTTTTAAGTCTATTAAAGTGAGAAGAGACCTTTCTAAAGAGGATAGAGAACTACTGAAAGCTAAGTTTGAAGAAGCAAATAAAAGAAATTATGAACGAACTGAGGAAGAGAAGGAATCTTTTTTCTTCCGGTCGTAGGTCTGCAAATACGGAAATGGTACATCGAAAAAGACAAACCATCCCAGGAGCAAACGGGGGAAGAGGAAGTGTAACTGGGTTGACAGGGAATGATTTTTTACATGTAATTTACACCAAAATAGATGGGTTATTATCAAAAATTCTTGAAATAAAAGATGTTATTAATATAAGCAAGCCACACGTTTTATGTTTAACCGAAACCAAATTAAATTCTCAAATAAGAAATTAAATACTCTCAGGTGAAAATTATAATGTATGGAGAAGGGATAGAGTAGGGAAAATAGGAGAAGGGGTCTTGATATTCATAAGGAGGGAGCTTAAGGTAAAGGAGTTGCAGATGAAAGAGGTGGGTTCTGCTTCAGAAATAGTAGCAATAGAAATAGTGAGAGGTAACGAAGGAATTATAATAGTAAATGTGTATGTGCCGCCACTAACTGCAGCCTGGACCAGTGAAGAACACAAAGCAATGCTGAATGAAACTTTAATAAATCTGGAGTATGTTAATAATAATCATAGAGGCAGAAGATATGAACAAAAATATTATTATTACCGGAGTCTTCAACAGTAGGAATATTGAATGGTCAACTTTAGAGTGTCCTGAGAGAGAGAACAGTTGGGGATGTAGACTACTAGAGTTGATGACAACTTACCTGTTGCATCAACACATAGAGTAGCCAACAAGGGTGAGAGGGAGTGATACTCCTTCATTATTAGATCTGGTTTTTACGAGATGTGCCAATGAGATATTTGAGGTAAGTTATAAACCACCAGTAGGTAAAAGTGATCATGTCGTATTATACTCTAATTTGATATTGAAGTATGACCTATTACCAAGTAAAGAGGAGTTCAACAAAGACCGGCTGGATTATCCCAGAGGAAGATACGACCAATTGCGAGTTTTTCCAAAACATTAATTGGGAGGATACAGTATTGAATAAATATGATATTAATGAGCAATACGAAGCCTTCTGTGACATATGCAAACAAGGTGCTGAAAAATTCTTACCAATAGCCAAGGATTTCCCTAAAGCAAAGAATGACTGGTTTGGTGCTAGATGTTATAAAGCTAAAGTTGAACGTGATAGGTTATAGACACGCTATAGAAGACACAAGAGTGATCAATCTTACGAGAGGTATAAAATAGCAAAAATTAACTACACCAAAGTGAGGAGACAGGAGGAGAAGGATTTTGAGAGAGGGGTGGTTATGAAGAGCAAAGATGATCCCAACATATTATATGGATTCATAAATAAGAGAAATAAAGTGAAGGAAAAGACCCAAACGATGAACGATCCGTTCACAATGGAGAAATATTTGAGGAGGAGGAAAACATGGGTTAGGTTTTTAATGCAAAATTGCAATCGGTGTTTGTTCATGAAAATGATGATGGTGATGATGCTTATAAGAATCCAATACAGAGACCAGTCATGCCCATGAAAGATATTATAATAAGAAGGGATGAAGTAAGGGACTGCATGTTAGACCTAAATAAAAAAAAGGCTATGGGGCCGGATCAGATTTCTGGGTGGATGGTGAGTGAATGTGCAGAGGAACTAAGCTTTCCCATAACAGAGATGTTTAAAAAATCTTTGTCCCAAGGCAAGCTACCTGAGGTGTGGAAGGCTGCTGATATTGTACCGATATATAAAAAAGGACCGAAGGAAGATGCAAATAACTACAGACCCGTGTCTTTGACTAGTGTTGTAGTTAAACTGCTTGAGCAATTGATCAGGGCATTTTGGATTTGTCACCTCGAGGAGAACCATTTACTATCGGACTGTCAGTTTGGTTTTAGGTCGAATAGGTCATGTGTGTCAAATTTGCTGAGCTTCTATGACAGAGTGATTTAATTTATGCAAGAACGAGACGGATGGGCAGATTGTGTATTTTTAGATTTTAAAAAAGCTTTTGATAAAGTACCCCATAAAAGGCTTCTATATAAACTTGAAACGTGTGGAGGAATCACAGGTTGACTCTTAAAATGGATGAAGGATTTCCTAACCGGGAGGAAAATGAAAACGGTCATAGGAGGAAAATATTCATCATAGAGTGATGTGATAATTGGAGTGCTCCAGGGCTCAGTGTTGGCCCCATTGATGTTTTTAATTTGTATAAATGATCTGCATCTTGGAATTAGCAGCTATATTAACATGTTCGCCGATGACGCAAAATTAGTTAGGAAAGTGGTTGATAACAATTGCTGTAAAATGCTCCAGGATGACATTAATAAGCTGTATCAATGGAGCCGAATGTGGAAAATGTAGTTCAACATTGATAAATGCCACGTGATGGAGATGGGAGACGGCCAGGGAAGACCCCATGGGGAGTACAGTATGGGCGATGTGAGGTTGCAAAAGTCAGAGAAGGAAAAAGACTTAGGAGTTGTACTGAACAGGAGGTTAGATCCCGGTGACCACATCAATAACTTGGTAAATAAGGCATATTCGTGGTGGGCAAATATTAGGGTAGCGTTTAAATTTCTAAATGAAGACATGGTGAAGATATTAATAACACAGTTTTTAAGGTCTAGCCTGGAGTATGCAGCGTTTGTATGGAATGCACACATGAAAAAACACATTAGTAAGCTCGAGAAAATTCAGCGTGAGATCACAAGATGAGTGCCAGGGTTAAAACACGTCTTACAATATGAAGACCGGCTGTGCCACCTGGGGATTCCCTCACTTGAACAGAGAAGGAAGAGGGGAGACATGATAGCTTTATTTAGGTGTGTTCACGGGAAGGAATATATTGATCAAACAAATTTTTTTTGGCCAGCGGTGGGGAGGACAAATATGGCAGTATATTGGGGACACCTGCTCCACGGAGCCTACCTGCTTCCGCGGAGGGTCCGAGGTCCACGTAATTTTAGAGATTGACTATGAAATTTGAATATTTAAGTTAATTACTCGGTTTTAATACACAAACAAGTGTATAAAATTACAAATTATTTAATTTTCATGCATTAAAGTAAAAAAACATTACTAATAAATAATATATATACTGGTGAAAATAGCGTTTAGCGTACGTCGTCTGCCGAGTCTTCGCCATGTAAACAAAAGATTTGGTGACAAGAAGAAGGTCAATGATTGACTATTATGATCTAAAACACATAATCCTCCCATATTAGTGCAAAGGAACTGAATTTAGGTGTATAGGTCTAAAAGAGGTTATCTTGGTTAGCTTTTATATAATAAGAATGGACAAGGTAAGCTATAGATTAGCCTAGCCTAGGCCTAATCTTTCTTTCTGGAGCTTTATTTAGGTGTATAGGCCTAGCCTAGTCCTAGGTCTACAAGAGGTTATCTTGGTTATCTTGTATAGAATAAGATTTGACTAGGCTAGGCAAGGCTTCTCAGATTTCTTGGAATCTGAAATCAGAATAGCCTAGGCTAGGCTATCTTCCAAAATTCGAAAACAACCAAAAACTGAACATCAATAACACTTCAATAGGCCTAGGCCTATTATTACTTATAGCCTAATATGTACTTTGTGACTGGGAGACCTTAGCCTAGCCTAGCCTATACCTTTATACTGTATTATAATGTGTAGCCTACTCTATGAGTATGGGACCTTATGCCAACATTTATTTTAAACACTAGATTAGGCTGGGCTAGCCTAATATTCTGGAAAATGTATAGGCCTAGTCTAGGCTATAGGCAGTGGCTCGACTCTAGCCTCAGACCACCTCCAATATTTTGGAAAGGCTATCAATAATAGGCCTAGTTTCCTGACCAGTCACCAGTGACAATGACATAGCCTAGGCTAGGAGCTAAGGAGCCCTAGGTTATGTTTTGCACTCACAAATTTATAGGGCTAGGCTAGATTCGGAATTTCAGACACCTCTTTACAATATCAAACCTTTAACTTGCAGCCCCACCCCCCCCCAAAAAAAAAAAAAAATAATAATATAGGCCTAGGCTAATATCCTAGGCCTAAAAAATGGTAATACTTAAGATGATATGTGGCCGCTGTGGCGCACTAGGACTAGGCCTATTAGAAACAATTTATTAGGGACAATTGGTAGCCTATGTATAGGCTAGACTCGCAATAATATTCTCAATATTGTCCCCATGGAGGATTTGCAATAACAACAACTTTGAAAACCCTGATAGTGATATGATATTAAATAAACAGAGTCCTGCGCATAAACAAATCCAACAGCGGGGGTGTGGGGGCGGCCGCCCCCACCCATAATACTGGGATAGCCTAGGTTAGGTAAGGTTGGTAGGTTAGGCTAATGTCTTTTCAAAGTTTCTTTTTCCACTTTAAAAAAAAAAAAAAAAAAAATCTAAATATAGCCTACCGCCACAACTCATCTTAAGTGTTACCTAAAACATAAATAGCCTAAACAAATAAAATAATATAAAGGAAAATATCACCGAAACTACCACTAGCCTAATTTTCCCATTTACTTGGACGCCGCGATCATGTTCCCGTCTATTTTGACTGCCGTTGATAACAATAATAGATTGAGGGAGGGCCTTTGGCCCCCTCACCCTCTCATGATATATTGTCATCATTATATACCGTATATTGCCAGCAGGGGGCAAATAACTGAGAAAAAAATAGCCGTCAAAATAGACGGGAACCTAACCGCGAGCAATCGACGTATGTAAACATGAACGTACGCCCGGATACTACATCCTTCCCGATATAATCACCTTAAAATATTTTCCTCCCACTATCCAACAATCTTAAAACACTCGGATGTAGCCTATGTCATTTTCAGAGTAAAATAACAAAAACAATTTTGCCTTGGGATAGGCCTACAGGATGGGTTGAGGGGGGAGCTTTACCCCCATCACCCTTTCATGACTTATTGACATCAGCATCTATTTTGCCAGTAAGGTACTTAATAAGAGTTTTACTGCCATCAATAGGGAGAGTTTTACATTTATACCTTGCTTTATATAGTGCAAATAAAATGCATTTCCGGTGGTAGGCTAGAAACAAATTTCTATATGATCTTTGCAACATCCTTAATCTATAATAGCCTTCAAATATTGAGACAAATTTTTTGGTAGTTCCAGTAATATATACCCGGTAAGAGTTATGGGGATGGATGTAGATTCCGGGCGTAAGGTCGTCATGTATACATATGGCGATCGCCGCGGTTAACTTCGCGTCTATTTTGACGGCGATTTTTTTCTCGGTTATTTGCCCCCTGCTGGCAATATATATGATGATGACAATATGTCATGGGGGGGGGGGGGGTGAGGCGGGGCAAAGCCCCCTCAACATATTGTATCCAATGGCATTCAAAATAGACGGGAACTTGATTGCAAACGTCAGACACGGCGACACCTCCCCCGCCGCCATCATATTTACATTTGTCGATCACCGTGGTTAAGTTTGCGTCTAGTTTGACGGCGATTTTTGGTTATTTGCACCCTTCTGGCAATATATATGATGACAATATGTCATGGGGGGGTGAGGGGGGGCAAAGCCCCTCCTCAACATAATTATTGTATCCAAAGGCAGTCAAAATAGACGGGTACATGATAGCTAGCATCCAACGCCGCTCCGCGTAGTGTAAACAAGGCTGGTGGTACGCCCGAATTCTACATTTTACCAGAGTTATGTTAGCGGGCGTACCGTCCGCTTTGGTACGCTCGTAATTATATTTGCGTCTAATTTGGCTGCTGTTATTTGCCCCCTGATGGTAATATATGATGATGACAAGTCATGGGGGTGAGGGGGATAATTGTATCCCAGTTTCCACGGCCGGTGACAAAACAATTTACCAAAACACCTGGCCGTGGGATACAATAATGGGTCGAGGGGGGCTTTGCCCCCCTCACCCACCATGACATATTGTCATCATATATATTATCAGCAGGGGCAAATAACAGCAGTCAAATTAGAAGCGAATGTAACTGCGAGCGTGCGACTATGTAAACAAAGTGGACTGGTGATGGGCTGGTCTATCAGAATGAGAGCTGAGCGATCTCTGCCATACCCATAGCCTACTCTGACTGTTCCTTTAACTTATATATTTTCTAGATCTCAAGTGACGGCGTCTCTTCCGTGGATTGATCTCCCAATCTACCAAGATTGGAAGCCAAAGCGTCACATTTTTCCCTTGCCCCTCAACTTTCTCTTCATAATTGCTGAGGGGCACAGGGCCCTGGGTGGGGCTTTGGTTTCCCGGGCGTTTACGCACCCTCCTCAGCTCCCCGCCATGGAGTGGCTTCGGTCACCCAGGCTTTATTGTGGTTGGCAGGGAGGGTTCTGTGGGGGCGCTCGGTAATGGCCTTGGAATTGCTCTGGGCCTTGGGGCTGTTCGGCCAGGCAGCTTGGGGAACAACAACAACAACAACAACAAAGTGGACGGTACGTCCGCGAACACAACTCTTACCGGTATATATTACTGGTACTTGTTTTCGATCAGAGGAAGACTGTTGGGAGCTTACCTAATCTAGTGCTATAAAATATACCATGCCCTTTCATCAATTAAGCCCTCTGGGCAGCGCTATGACCTATTCATTATGTTCCCTCGTCATGGAATAGAGGTCACAAATTTTAAATTTGTGTACTAGTACACACTACAACTGAAGCTGGAATGAGATTTTTTCTTGTACTGTATATCTATTTGCTCAGGCCTATTCTTAATTTTTTTTTTTTTTTTTTATTATTATTATTTAATAATCAATAATTGGAACTTCCTCCTAGCTGAAATAGTTTAACTCCACAGTTAAATTCAAACAACCATTAGCGGCGGTAACCACACGCTCTCGGTCCGGACCGTTACGTGTCTAATTTGACCGTTATTATTGTTTGTTTATATATTTTTTTCTAATAATTTCACAGCCAGCAGATATTTAACCCCTGCTGGCAATACTTTACATATATAATGATGACAATAAATCCCGGGGAGGTGAGGGGGAAAGCCAAATCCAAAAGCGGTCAAATTAGAAGCGAACAGTTACATAACGGTTGTGACCATGAGCATGCAAATTACCGCGCAAAGGTGTTAATATAAGTCACAAACTCGCAGATACATTCGCAATAAATTTTTCTGCTTTATTTCTTTTTTTACAAAATTATCCCACGGCCAGCTGTTATTTTCCCCCTGCTGTTAATATGTACAGTATCATGATGACAATAAGTCATTGGGGGTGAGGCCCTCAACCTATTATTGTATCCCACGGCCGGTAAAAAAAATGTTTTTGGGGGCGGGGGGTAATTATAGGGAAAAGTGTCGCATCCATATTTTTTCATGTTTCCTCCAGATTTGTAGAAGATAGTGTTTTCATGGTTTTAGTTATACTGTAATAACAGCGTGGGATACAAGATAGGTAGAGGGGAGGCCGTGTCCCCCTCACTCCCTCATGGCATATTGAAATCATCATCTATAAACGGACCAGACAGCATCTCCATACTCGTCTGTCTAGACACTGTCCACTGTTTATGAAAGTTACTTCAATGATCAACCAATGGTACCATAGTGGATTTTCCTGCATTACATACCGGGTAACACTCATTTAACCAATTCACTTGTCACGCGCAGCTGCGCATTCTCCCATAATGAGGGAAAATGAGGGTTCATACCCCCTACTGATAAAATATATGAGAATTTCAATAAGCCCTGGGGGGAGGGGGGGCTGCTTGTCCCCCCCTCAACCTATTCTGTATTCCATGGCAAATTGTTATGGACAAATACTGTATAGTATGGTACTGTAGAGCTTCTTTTTCGGTAAATTTTTACCGTGTAACTTCTAAGAGCTTCAGCAAATTATTATTTTTTTTTTTTTCATATTTTCTTAGATATACAGTGTTGTTTTATAGCAAGGACTGCAAGAAATAAATACAGTATTAACCCATTATCCAACAATCTAGTGGGGAGGGCTATGAAGACCAGGGAAAATGAGGGGCTAAAGAGGATAGAAAGCGAAAAATAAGCTCTATTTGACCATAACCGTTGGCCGTGGGATATATAATAAGTTGAGGCCCCACCAGGACTTGTTGAAATCATCATCTATGTGGCCAGCAGGGGGCAAAATCCCCATTTTCCCTAATCGACCCTATTGTTGGATAATGGGTAAATACTCACTTGACGGTCCTTGGATAATGGGTATATTACTCGCTTCCGATAGTCCTCCATATACAAATCCACTGTATATGAACGAAAATCACGTACAAAAAAATCAAAGAACTTGGTAAACCATCTAGACACCATGGCAATAATTAAGCCAGCTACCCTCGCAGGCCTCTCTCTCTCAAAAAAAAAAGGCATTATGAGAGAATGCGCAGCTGCGCGAGACAGGTGATTGGTTAAGTGGATGTGACCCCATCCAGGGAATTCCAAAACTATTGGTTGATTATATGACGTCATTTTTAACCCATTGCCTGCAGATGTTCCTGAACGCAATGGCAATTTACAGCAATTTACAGGCTTTTAACACCTTACGAGCGGCCTATGCGGTTTATTTATGTGTACCGCCCAGCGGGGTGTTTTTAGCCAAAATAGGGCTGTTTACGTGATCATTTTCATGCCTAAATAAGACCCAGAACGTAAAACAAGTATCTATCCCTGAAAGGGCATAAACAGAGCTTTCGAATGACACCATAACGATCCTTGTATGATGGATAGTTTTCTTGCAATAACCGTGCAACGCGAGAGCAAAAAGCAGATAATTCGGTACTTTCGGTACATAATTGAGTATGTAGCGAGTGAGAGAGGGAGGAGGGAGCTGAGATTTGTGTCAGTAGGTTCGCCGCGGTGGTCTGGAGCAGTCATACGCTCGCTAGTCTCCTGCCACCACTTGTCTCTCTCTCTCAGCCACATTACGTGCTGAAATTGCCACTCGAGTTATGTCGAGCGCCGCCACATAGTCCAGCTTTATTTAACTCGACTTAAGTGGTGAGCCGCTTTTTAAGGGTTAAAGCCTGTAGAATCAAGTGCGAGGGAGTGGGAGCGCGACAGGCCACACTACGTCCTTCCCCCAGCCAGCCGGCCGCGGCACTGAGGACTCTGAGTCAGAGTCTCGCGAGATATACAGCGCAAAGGCAAATGTACTGACATAAGCGATAATTGCTCATTTTAGCGAATGTCTATGGTAGCGCTGCAGGTGAAGCCCACGAGCTACGAAGCTTGCTTTGGTGTCATTTTGAAACTATTTTCTTCTAGTTTTTGGCTTAATACATTTAATTTCATTCAGACACTAGCCTAATCATCAGGAGTGCCTGAATGAGCCCTAATATGGCGGAAATATGCCCGCAGCCAAAGTGTTTAAGTCAATAGACAGTGTCTAAACATATGTACGACTGTAACGGATTTGGTGGCGAGACCGTTTTATAGGAACACTAATTTTATCGTAATATACATCTTCCTTGTAATACATTTGCGTGGTACGACAATGTAAAATAATGTAATCTATGATATGACAATTCAGTACAGTAGGTAACAAAAAATTGGATGGGTCTCGTGGGTGTCCGGCCATAAAAACTTAACTATATATTTTTCTCTTTTTATCCTCTTTAACCCCCTCATTTTCCCTGATCAAGCCCTCCCCACTAGTAGGGGTTGTGTTTTTTATTATGGGATAATGGGTAAATACTAATTTCCTGCAGTACAGTACTTGCTATAAAAGAACACTACATCAAAGAAAAAGTGAAAGAAATAAAAAGGTAAATCCTAAAACTCTTGGCTGACATACAATACAAATTTACCAACAATTCACCTAACAGCAGGCCGTGGGATACAATACTAGGTTGAGGGGGGCAAAGCCGTCACTTATTGTCATTATCATATATATTACTAGCCGTGGGCTAATAGCAGCTTGCCGGGGGATAATTTTGTAGACAAAGCGACCATTCTGTCTTGCTATATGGTTGCAAGATATGGACACTTAACGGTCATTTGGAGAGACGCATTTTCTCCTTTGGTACTGATATGTGGCCTGTGGAGAAATTGCCAAGCCGAACCGCAGAGGGATCACCAACATCAGTAACCAACCAGTCTAGATTGCTACCAATTAGCAATCAAGCACAACCAGACTTTATGAACACCAACATGGCGTGCCTCGATATAATGACCCTTTAAATACCCCAAATTCTTTGACGCCCTTAACCTCTAGAGAAAACAAAATCCAAATAGAGGACCATTCTATTCTCCCGAAAGCCAGCGCCTCCATCTTGGATAGAACGCATCAACCAGTAAACAACCACATATTACTACCCTTACACCAGCCCAAACATCACCCCATTTTGCCCACAAGACCAGCACAAGGGCATGCACCAGCAGGAAAAGGCCAACCCCAGGCCAACCACCTAATTCACAACAAAAACAACGACAGAAGGATTCACACGTGGACAGAGCCACCATTTCCGCTTCAACACTTCACCTGCATCTTGCTGAACCAGCACAAAGCCAAAACACACCCAATTTCAACCCTACTATAAACTCAGGGGTTTGCATCGGCAAAAAATCAACAATACCTGCCCTTCCACCGAAATCAACGGAAAATCAATGCGGAAAACGAGAGCAAGAACCCGGGAAAATACTCGCCACAACAAACCATCAAATCGACGGTTTTCCACATCTCCCGATCTCCAACCTTATTCCACAACGTGCACGACTGATCAACTCGGCAGAACTACTAGGTGCAACAGCCGCACCATGCCCAACTACACCGAACAAGACCTCACCTGATGTGCCCTTCCTGCCTGGAGATATCGTGTATCCAACATCTCAGCCAGAAAAGACACTACCTCAGCTAACCCAACCATCAGCAAGCAAGCAACCAGCTTGCTGGCTTAATTATAATTTTTGGATCTTTCATAGGCAGTCCTAAGGTTGAAAGGACATATACCAACCCTAAGGTTTGTCATAATACCAGTTTGGGGCGACTAAGTCCAGTACGCTATTGTGCGTGCGGATCTAGTCAGTCAAACTGAGTATGCTACGGTGCGTGCCAGGCAACCTCCGTGCCAGGGACTAAACCTGCAGTACTTGGTGTTACGAAGGTAACTCTGCCGACCTTGTCTAGTCCAGAGTTATCTAGCAACACAGTGTCTGTGCCAAAGATAAAGACTGACTCCCTGAACAGTCACACTCTTGCTCCCCTCTTGTCTGGCCCTGACGAGACAAGGCAAGTGTGTGTCAGTTTACCTATTCTATCTATCTATATGCTCAGGCCCAATCCCCATTTTGGGGGTAGCCGACTCAAGACAGAGCAAGTTAGTTTACCAGTCCCTACTAACCAGGCGAGCTTACCTCCAACACCAGCAAAGACCTTGGTCGATCCATTGGTAGGAGAGAAGCTGTCTTTTTCCCACAGAGGCGGCGAGAGAGAGTACCAGAGGCCCAGCCGAGGACCCCGGAGAAAGCGTGACATAGCCAGGTGCCTGTTGCACCTCTTCGGGCCGGATCCTAGCCCGTAGAGGACCAAGGCCGTGGCGGAACAGCCCTGACGCCGTCGAGTCCTATGTGTGGGACCTGACGTACTATGCCAGTGTGTGTGTGCAGATAGCAGAGACCCCAGCTCCTCGTCAACCCTCAGTGCCAATGCTCGCTTTTCCTCAGTGCCCTACTCTCTCTCACAATTTAAGTGCTTCGGTGTTTCTGTCGTGGTAACAGTGGTTGTAGTGAGGTTTAGACCCAGATGTGCCAAGACTCTTGTAGTGTTAACGGAAGATATCCAAAGACGTGCTTTATGCCTTCCCTTTTCCTTGCCTCTAGCCGGGTTGTTGGGGAACACTACACACCTGTCCTATACCGGTGGTATACAGTATATAGATACTTCCTCAAGTCCGGGCTCCCGCGACTCCTCAAAGAGGAGATATAGATATATTATCACCATATTAGATAATACATGCATCTTACACGTCACCCCAGAGCTCTTGCCGCATATCTGAGTTTATGCACTCATATCACTTGGGTCTAGATAAAATAGTGTATCTTATTGCAGAGTTAATGCTTCTAGTTCATGTTTAAGAGTCTACTTAATGCAGACTCTTAGTTGACATAATCTTAACATTTGCAATACATGCATTTATAGTTATTGAAGGTTAAATCTTTGCCTTGCCTTTTGGAGAGCTACTGCTCCTTGTTCTTGAACATAAATTAGCAATCATCCTTTTTTTTTACTTTTATCACTTATTTGGTGTGCATTATTCTGCCGTACTTTAGGACGATTTGCTTGTATCGAGGCCTATTGCCTCAGTTTTATTGATTAACCATTTCCAGTGTAAGAGTCTTGCGTGATAACGAGACACACTATATGTATATATCTATGCAACACCACTGACAAGAATAAAACCATTGTAATCTTTCCTTGGGTTTCTGTTGAATGCCTGTTATTTGTTTGGTGTAAAGAGAAGTTAGGTCAGTTCTCGCCCAGATCGAGAGCACCCTACGTTGAAGATAACTGCGTCTTTCCCAGATTGGGAAGTGCGATTAGAATGTACCTCATTTCCTGGAAACGTGGTATAACAGGTACCAAGTGTCTACGCATGATCATGGGGTACCGCTGGTATAACTATGTATCAAACCAGCGCATACTCTCATATTATTTAAGATATTCTTGGTGCATAATCCATGAACGCCAACTTTGGCTATATGGGCACAAGGCCCGACTTCCTTGATGTCAACCCTGCTCATGCAATGGTTTTGGTGGGCGACACCTTGAATGGAGAATACCTCGGCAAAGACCATGTAATTCATGGTTGAGAA
The DNA here is from genome assembly GCA_032716605.1 of Paralithodes platypus. Taxonomy (NCBI): domain Eukaryota; kingdom Metazoa; phylum Arthropoda; class Malacostraca; order Decapoda; family Lithodidae; genus Paralithodes; species Paralithodes platypus. The sequence goes on along the minus strand of CM064548.1, from coordinate 42,939,031 downwards.
AAGTCAATCATTCATGTCAGGGGCTGCTTGGGGTGGACCAAATCACGGGCTGGGAATTCGCCTGAAGAGACGCCCCAGGAATGGAGTCGGAGGGTGAGTGCAGCTAAGCGACACCACAACGTAAGCCTCCATTGAGTTTTGGACTTGTTCAGAAGACTTAAGAAAACCATTAGGAAAGTTACCAGTATCAGTACCTAATGACACCGAATTTAAGATAAATTTAGTTACACTAGGTTACAATATTAATTGACATAGTTAACCCATATTATAGGGTATTATCATATTAACTATCATAAAATTGAAGCCTATAAAAGGAAAATCATTACAAAGACATACTACCCAAATATCAGAGAAGATTGTTCTAATTTTGTTTTATCCTAAAATATCTGGAAGATGAAGGAATACCAAAGATTACAGCAATTTCAACAGATTTTGATACAAAATAAGGTTTTATACACAGCATACTGTGTATATATACCGGTATGTATTTTTTCTATGTGTATGAAGGACACAAAAGGCAGATTGCTTGTACAAGTGTCTTCCCCAAAGCCAAAAGAGTTAAAGAAAGCCAAATTCAAGGGACTTTGGGGTAAAATGCCTGGACACGAGAAGTTTAAAGCAGTTTAAGTCATAGGATGAAGGAACGATTGATTGAAGGAGAGAGTTCCAGAGTTCACTTGTTGAGTAGGAGAAGACATAAATTTTGCCAATTATTGGGTTGGAGAGCTGGACAGACTAGGAGTGGGACTGTGTTGAAAGGTGGGTGCCTTGCATGAGAGAGTTCTGAAGAACACTGATTGCTGTAATAGCGATAGAAGAGTGAAAGAGATGTAACATTGCGACGTGTAAAAAGAAATTATAGGGAACTAGAAAAAGGAAGTGAATTGACGACGCAAAATGCTTTTGATTCTACTCGTTCGAGAAGTGCTGTACAGTATAGGTGGAGCCTCCCCACACAAGCGAACAATACTCGATACAGGGGTGCACAGTGCCCCAATACAGAGCAAGGAGTTGTGTGGGGGTGAAGAACCCACGGAGATGGTTGAGCACACCTATCTTTTTGGACACTGTTTTAGCAAGAGTGGTAATATAATCTTTCCAAGAAAGGTCAGATGAAAAAGATACACCTAGAATATTGAAAGAAGATGAAGGGTTGTTGTTGTTGTTGTTGTTGTTCCCTAAGCTGCCTGGCCGAACAGCCCCGAGTCCCTGAGAAAGGCCATGGCCACGATTGGGCTTTCCCACAGAGCTCTCATTGAGTGTAGATTGTGTTGTTGGCGTAAGTGGTTGTGTGAAATGCTGTCTTCTATGATGTGTTTAATGGTATGGGGTGCTGTGTTACATCCCGGGCAGGCGTCGACAGCGGAGTCATCCAGTCTCTTCTGATAGCTCAGGAGAGCTGGATGGTGTCCGCATCTCAGCCTGGCCAGGTGGACTCTGTCCTTGCGAGGAAGGGAGGATTCGGAAGGATGGATTTCGGGAGGTCGTGCATGCAGCTGCGTGTTGTCTGTGAGTGAGTGGATGGATCGGTGAGAGATATGAGTATGGATGTGCTTCTGGAAGTTGGTTCGGGGTGGGCAGGGAGGGAGAGAGGACAATAATTGTGTGTGATACCGTGTGCTGGGTGTTGTTTTGATATTTCTTGGTGTCTGTGGGTGTGTTGCCATGTAGTTTAGTGGGTGGTCTTGGTTCGTGGAGGCTGCTGCCAGGAATTGAGTGCCTCTCATGTCCAGATGGTCTTTGACTTTGAGGATTTTGGTTTCTTGATGTAGGTGATCTGTGGGTGCAGTAGCTGTGCAGCCTGTAATGATCTTCAGGGCTTTGTTTTGAATAGTCTGTAAGGTCTTATGATGTGTTTCAGCTAGGTTAGAAGCCCAGGCTGGGCTTGCGTATTCCATCACTGATCTTATGTATTGTTTATATACTGTGGTGGTAGTTTCTTTGTTGTGTCCAAATTTTGTGTGAGCAAGTGACCTGAGGGCGTTAAGTCTGGGTGTCAGTTTCTTTTTAATGTTTGTGGTGTGCTGTTTGAATGTCATATGAGTATCATATGTTACTCCTAGGATTTTGGGTGTGTGTGTATGTGTTAGGGGTGTGTTGTTTATGGTGAGTTGAGGGATGTATTCGTGTTCTCCTGTCCAACTTGTGAGCAGGGTTGCGGTGGATTTGGCTGGGGCTAGATTAAGTCTGTTTGTAGTGCACCAGCCATGTAGTGTGTTGAGATAGGGTTGAAGGAGATCTGTTGCTCTTTTTGGGTCATGGTGTGTGCATGTGAGTGTTATGTCATCTGCATAGGAGGCTAAGTTTATTTGGGGCGTATTGGGTGTAGTTATATCGTGCATGTACAGATTGAAGAGTGCGGGCGATAGGACGGATCCTTGTGGGATTGGGGTTGATTTGTATATTGTTGAAGAATAATTGATAGTGTTGTGGATGATTGTGATGGAGAGATAGAGGGAGAAATTTGGTCTTGAGGGCGTTGAAAGTGACTGTTACACCAGGTTTTTACAGGGGTTGTATTGACTAATTAGGTAGGTTCTTACTCGACTGGGGGAAATGAGACCAATATGAATACAAGTACGAAGGCAATAGAGGATAATATAACACAGAGTACAAACAGATTGTTCTTATTCGACAGTAACATATGATTACAGGTACAATTTTACATCAAACATGGATAGGTAATTATGTAACAGCACGATCGAGGATCCACTAGGCGCCACTAGGCGCCTCAAGGGGGAGATGTTGGGCAGGTTCCAACGGTCTTTGAAGATAAGGTTGCGTTGTACTCCCGACGACATCCTGGTCTGTGGTGGTGATCCTGGCGTGTGATGGTGGCAGAGTTAGTGAAGACTTCCTTGAGGATCTTCTGAAGAACTTGGATGTTGAGGTCTTATATGAATACGAGCCGTTTCACCAGTGTCTTACGCTCTTGTATCGTAGGACTTAAGTAGGGAGTCATTTCACCAGTGTCTTACGCCCTCCACTACAAGTCCTTGACCTAGACTTCCTACAGGAGTCTCTGAAAGAACTTTGATCTTGGATCTTGGGTTTATACAAGTATGAGCCGTTTCACCAGTGTGTTACGCTCTTCCAACCAGTCTTACTGATTATGTAGGTTTACTAAGACTAGAGCGCTTGGTCAGTACTGCATACTTTAGGCGCAAAAGTAAATCCTGTATCAAGGCAATGTATAGATGTTGGGTGGTCAGCAGTGTGGTCCAACAAGGATACGAGCAAATCCAAGATACCTTCAAGAAATGCGTCGAGTAGTTCCACTAGTGTCTTACTGCCTCAAGGCAATTTCTCGGTAAACAGGCCCAAGTCTTCTGGCCCTACTTGTGTGGTGTTGATATCCTTCCAACTCTGCTGATGATGAGGTGGGCTGACATAGTCTTACTTTCTCTGTCGTTCTCCTCGGTGAAACATTTCACGGCTAGAGGGGCAGCTGTGCTTGGAGGAGGGTCTGGGTCGACTTCAGTAGTCCTTCTGGGAATCTGCGCCACGGCGGTGGTGCATTTCAGGCCAAGAAGGGCGCTTGGTGTGATAAGATGTATGCACTATTCTTTCCCCGCGATGTCTTGAGTGGTCATCTTTGGTTTGTGCATCGTTGTCTGTTGACGTCCTCACAGGTATGCTCTTTCCTGGGGTCTGGGGAAGTTCCTGGGTGATACATGCGACCCGAGCGAAGCGTGGTGAGGAGGCTCTTGTAAGGTTTTTGGCTAGATTCCAGAAAGCTTGAGAAGAGATAGAGTTGGAAAGTTTAGAATTGTTTTTTTATTGATGAAAGAGTTTTAGGCGAGTCGAAGGACAGATTTGGCTTGATTCCTGACAGAAAAAAGTACGGAATTGTTAAGTTTGAAGGCGACGGAACTGTTTGAATGCTTCCTCCTTATTGTGAACAGCAGTAGAACAAGTCTGAGTAAACCAATATTTGTGTGAATATGTCTCAGAGAAAGACAATGGGGTGGATTCTTCCATGCCCAAAAGGATTACCCCAGTAATACACTCGGCACTCTCTAAAGGTTCCCTACCCATGGAAGCAAAAATCATCCCATGGGAAATCAAATAAGTACTGCCTTAGAGCCTCTCAGTCGGCAGAGCCAATGAAGTGCCACACGAGGGGCTCAGAAAGCTGTACTGGAGAGACAGGGCAGGTGACAGAGATAACGTTAGGATCGGAGGACCCCAACGGAGTGAGAAGATTTACAGAATAAGCAGGATTAGAGGTTAGAAATAAGTCAAGAATGTTGGGCCGATCTCCAGGGCGGTCCGGGATACAGGCGGGGTGCTGAACTAACTGTTCTAGGTCATTTAGGATAGACAAAATGTAGGCTTGTTCACCAGGTTGGTCAGTAAAAAGAGAGGAGAGCCATTGGTGGTGGTGAACATTGACATCTCTTAGGATGGAGATTTCAGAGAAGGGAGAGATGAATAGAATGTGTTCCACTTTAGAAGTAAAATAGTCAATGGATTTTGGATAGTTAGTAGAATTAGGGAAGATTTAAACAGCACAGAAATATTTACAGAGAGAGTAACAAGATAACTTAAGCCAGATAGTTGAGAATTCAGAAGAGTCAAAGTTGGGAACACAAGAGCAAGTAAGATTGATGTGTACAACTTTGGCTTTGAATTGAGGAATGAGATAGTAGGAGGATATAGAGAAGGGTTTTCTGTCTGTTGCCTAAGACAACTGAGTTTTGGTGAGAAAGAATGTCAGAGTTGGCGAAGGAGAGGTGGTGTTCAACCGAGCGGGAGTTAAAAGAAAGGCAACGAATGTTGCAGAAATATATAGTACGAGTGGAAGATAGCAGTCCAGAACATTTTAACGGGTCGGTACCATGTGCAGACCACTGGGGGCATTTCTGGTTATCCCCCTGGGGACTCTGAGGTGAGTCGTTTGTTTGTGATACTGTATTTGTTTTGGTTATATATTTTGAATAGATAGTGTAGTATGTAATGTGTTTGTGGTATAATGTATCATCAGAAAGATAACATGTTTTGGAGGGCACACTGGGGTTGCCCTCAATATTGGTGAGGCACAGAAATTATCAGCAAGGGAGGCCAGGTCGTGAAAGAGGATTTCAAGCTGTCCTTATCAGCCACCTGTAACACTCCCCGGGAGTACCGCCCGGTCCATGGTGAGATGTATATGTGGATCTGCGTTGAGAGATAGAATACCCAGTGTGAAGCTCAGAGGGCGCTTGGGCAATGAGGTCACTAGTGAGGAGATGCATAGGAGTAAGCTTAGATGGTATGGACAGGTGGAAAGAAGAGATGAGAATAATTGGGCTAAGAAAAGCAAGTATGAACGTAGAGGAAGTCACAAGGAGAGGTAGACCAAGAAAGATATGGGATCAGGTGGTACAAACCGATCTCGTAGCTAAAGTACTGACCAAAATGGGCGCCATAGACTGGGCAGCCTCAAATGGGTGACTGGACGACTCGGCCCATGGGACAACTCGGCTCGGACAGCTCGGCCCACTTTTGGACAACTCGGCCACGACGGCGAGAAAACTCGGCGGCCCATTATTTGAGATAGCTCGGCCCCATGTGTTGCTATGGGGCAATTTGAATTTGACGAGACCAGTCAGGATATAGGATGGGGAGAGCTAAGTGGAAGGTTTATGGCGTGTGTGTAATGTGGGCGAAATGTTTGTTTATTGTATAATTATGTCATAGGCTAGTTCTCTCGATTCAGAATGTGTAGGTTAGGTTAATTACGAGTTGTCCCGTAATTAACACGGGGCCGAGCTGTCTCGATTTTACTGGGCCGGGCTGTCTCGCCGTGTGCCGAGCTGTCCTGGCCGAGCTGTCGCGTGGGCCGAGTAGTCTAGCATTCCCTAAAATGCCACCCATAGGTGAACAAAGAGACTGACCTACTCATGACGTGTAGACCACATTCTTAAATGTATGTATGTATGTGTGTATATATATATATATATATATATATATATTTATATATATATACCCGGTATATATACAGTATAATATTATACGGTATATTTTATTAATTTTGTTTTTCTATATTCCAACTTTCCAACTACTCCCTCTCGGGCATAGGCTGATAGCCTTTACACTCTACCGCTGAACATGGTGAAGCCCGTGAGGTCTTGTTCCAGCCTAGGGAGTGAGACATGCGAAGCACCTATTCACGGCTCGAACACAATTCCATCTCTGAAGCTGTTTCGCCTCTGCGCTTCACAGTCTCACTCCCCAGGCTCGGACCCTCACTCTCAGATCGCCACCTATTAAACAATTAACTCACTAGGCATTGCCCCCCCTGTGGCATATTTTAAATATGGGAATATTCATACAGTGCTATTTAATCAGGGAACAATGAGGGTATTTTGTTTTGGCATTTCGGTGTCCTGTTGTAATGCACTGAAACTAGGTACAGCACAAATTCCATCCCAATAATATCTTCCCATTGACATATTGGGATTCGAACCCGGGTCCATTGGATTACCAGTCCAGTGGTAAGATCACTCTGCCAAACCTATATATATATATAAATATATATATAGCATCATCATCAATCTGACGCCCTGCTTCGACAGGAAGTACCTCAAAAGGGATGGCCATGGAAGAAACTGCCTCCAGGCTCCCAGGCATGCCTCCACTGACCCACTCTACAGTACCATTTCCACTAAGTGGATATACTGTATATATATATATATATACAGTATATATGTATATATATATATATTGACCATGAAAGGGATCTCTCTACAACTAAAACGGAGGTATATAGCACTTGTGTTAGAAGTGTAATGGTGTATATTAACGAAACCTGGCCTGTCAAGACGGAAGATATGAATAGGAAGGAGCGAAAGGAATTGAAGATGGTGAGATGGATATGTGGGTCTGCTATGGGAGACAGAACCCACAGTGTGAAACTCAGAGGGTGCTTGGAGATTGAGAGTATATATTAGTGAGGAGATGCGTAGGAGTAGACTTTGATGGTATGGACAAGTGGAGGGGAAGAATTGGGTTAAGAAAAGCAAGTCTATGAACGTGGACGGAGTCGCAAGGAGAGGTAGACCAAAAATGGCGTGGGATCCAGTGGTAAAAATCGATCTCACAGCCAATTAAGGACTGACCAAAAGGGAGGCCAAAGACCAGCTGCCTGGAATGCCGCCCTTAGGTGAAAAAAAAAGAGACTAACCTACTCATGTGTAGATCATATATTCTTACATGTATGTATGTCGGCTATAAATATATACTGTACATATATATATATACTGTATATATATACAATATATAAATTGTATACACAGTTTATTTATCAAGCAATCCTAACCTAACCTACTTGAGTTTTGAAGAAAGACTAAATTTGTCATTTGATACCGGTAAAGTACCAGTTGTTTAACTTTCACCTTTTTACTATGATTGCGAATGCATAGCAGCTGTATACTCTACTTTTCTTGGTCTAAAGTAGAGCTTTGTCTAATGCTATAGTCAGACATTACATACATATACACATAAATACAAGTTTAAAGACTGTTTGGTCCACAGAGAGTGTAGTTACAGTCTCATGTACTAAACGGCAGCTTTCCAGGCGGCCCTGTCAAGGGCTACCTCTGTTGTCAAGGTCTTTATTTTGAGATTGAACCAGAGTACCTGATCCCACGTCGATACTCAAAGTAAAAAACCTTATGTCCTTAATTTTCTGCCTTGTATCAAGCCAATATGGAGGGAGTGTAAGAAACTGTTCTGGAAAGAAGTCAAGAAAGTTAGGGAAGGTAGCAAGGGAAACAGTAAGGGTGTGAAAGATAAGAATGGGATAATGGTAGCCGAGAAGCAAGAGAGAGTCGAAAGATGGAGGGAGTACTTCAACGAGTTGCTAAATGTAAGGAATGAAGCGCCAGCAAACATAGTTGGATGGGGTATTGGAGAGAGAAGAAGAGAAGTAGTGGAGAAGGAGGTGGGGATCAGGAGGTCAGAAGTGTGTGAAGCCATGAAAAGAGTGAAGTTGGGGAAAGCACCAGGAATAGATGGAGTAAGTGGGGAAATGCTGAGGTATGGTGGTGAGATAGTGATCGAATCCATGGGTATAGAAAATGTGCAAACTAGCATGGGAGAAGGGGAGTTCACCTGATGACTGGAAGACAGGCATAATAGTCCCCCTATATAAGGGTAAAGGGGAAAGAGGAGTGTGTGGTAACTACCGAGGAATTTGCCTTTTAAGCGTAGTAGCGAAGGTGTACAGTAGGGTAGTGATTGAGAGAGTGAGAGTGAGAACGGAGAAATGGATAGGTGACGAGCAGGGAGGTTTTAGGAAGGGAAGAGGATGTATAGATCAGATTTTTACCCTGAATTGTGTTGCGGAGAAATATCTGGAGAAGCAACAAAGGGTGTATGTTGCCTTTATGGACTTGGAGAAGGCCTATGGCAGAGTGGATAGAGAAGGTATGTGGAAAGTACTGAGAATATACGGAATAGATGGCAAGTAAGTTGCTGAAAGCAGTGAAGAGCATGTATGAGGGTGCAAAGGCGGCAGTACATGTGGAGAATGAGCAGAGCAAGTTCTTTGACCTGAATGTTGGGTTGAAACAGGGATGTGTGATGTCCCCGTGGTTGTTTACTGTATATATGGATGGAGTTATGAAAGAAATACAAGGAAGAGCAGTAGATGTTGGTGTATCGCTGATAAGGGAGGGAAATGAGTGGAAGCTGCCTGTAGGCTACTGCTGTTTGCTGATGATACAGTTCCTATGAGCGATAATGAATGGGAGTTACAAGGTCTGGTAAATGCGTTTGGAACTATGCGAAAAACGGAATCTGAAGGTAAATGCGGGGAAGAGGAAGGTTATGGTCTTCGAAAGGGGTGAAGCCACAGAGTGTGAGGTGAAGTTGAACGGTCAGGCTATGGAGATTGTCAGCTCATTTAAGTATCTGGGCAGCGTGTTGAGTAAAGATGGGACTATGAATGAAGAAGTGCGGGAGTGGGTGCAACAGGGGAAGAGGGTTGCAGGAACGCTGAAAGCAGTAACAAGAAATAGGATGGTCAGTATGGAAGTGAAAAATTCCTTGCATGACAGTGTGGTAATCCCGACACTGACTTACGGAAGCGAAGCATGGACGTTTGAGAAGAGACTCAGACCAAAAGTGAGAGGGGTGGAAATGAGTTACTTGAGATGTGCGTGCGGAGTTACATGGAGGGATAGACAGACGAATGAGGAAGTAAGAAGGTGCAGTGTGGAGGTAGATATGCTGGAAAGTGTGAAAAGGAACACCTTGAGATGGTTCGGCCATATGGAACGTATGGGAAGCGAGAGAATGACTAAGAAGATGTACGAGAGCGAGGTGGTAGGCCAGTGAGGGAGAGGTAGACCGAAAGAGAAGTGTAAGGATGGAGTGAAGAAGTATATGGATGAAGGCGGTGCTGGTTGGAAGGAGGGGCGTCAACTGACTGGGGACAGAGGTGCATGAGGGCGGTTCGTTCGTGGCCACCCCTTCGGGGATCACGGCGTCAGGCAATAAATAGATAGATAGATAGATAGATAGATAGATATCAAGCCATTTCAAATTTAAGATCCCCCCCCCCCCCCTCCAAAAAAACAAACAAACTTTCATATGTAGGTTATACATATACTGTAGCCTACATACATACTGTACAGTCTATCCCACTATAACACAAATTCCTACAACACGATCTCCTTTAACACGAGGGGGGTCCCGAGTTTTATTCTGTTAATTGTGGCCATATTGTTTATTCAAACATTTTCTCACTAATTTATTATTTATTCAGATTTTGAAATATTCTAGGAACTAATATATTCTAGGTCTTTCCTAGGACCGATCGGTCACTTCATTTACCGCCGTATTATATGCGCTCGTGTAGTGCGAATTTCATATACAGTAGTGCGAAGGTCGGATCGGCCATTTATAATCATCTTTTTCTTCATTAGTTTTAAGGTAAGTGATGTCTTTTAATACACTCGACCCTCGATTTAACGGACTAAATGGGACCGTTACTAGTCCGTTACCTGAAAAAGTCTGTTGCTTGATATCCTGTCCGTACGGTACTGTATTTTTCATACGGAACACATAAAATCACAATAAAATAAGAAATGCAATGGTAGTTTCACTTACATATCATGTTTTTAGCTATTTAAATATAATTTTACAATAAACTTGAAATAAATTGCTGTTTTGCTTACCTTAAACTAATATGTACAGCTATTTACAGGGGTATAGGACTCAGAATGGTTAATCCGAGTCGGAGGAGCTGCCAAGCTCCATGGGTGCCCGACTGGGCCTTGGCACACCACTAGGGACTGCCACAGGTTTATCGGGGTCGGCTGCACCACTATGGCCTGGCATGGGGTCATCTGGGTCGGCGGGGATGTTGGGACGTCTGGGAGCGAAGAAGGTGCTGATTTTTTGTTGACGTCCTCCTGTGTGCTGCTCTTGTATGATCAACTCTCGCAGAATCCTTAGGTTGGCATAATGAGCCCCCGTTGCCTTCAGGGTGCTGTAGGTGGTGTAGTCAAGGAGTGCGTCAACATATGTACGAAGGGTACCAAGCTTAACTTTAGGGCATGAAATTTCGTCATCATCATCGCTGCTCTCATCTTGATCACCTTCCACCAATGAGGCAGCTATCTCTGCCTCAGATAGTACCTGGTACCCTTCGGCAGCATCGATTTCGTCGATCCAGTCACCAACATCACCAACTGTTGTCTCAGTTTCCCCAGCATTGCGCAGAAGTCGATGAAAGTCGGGCGCCTCAAAACCATCAAAGTCAGCCTCGCTGTCCTCACCGATGAGCAGTTTTTTCCATGAGTTGGCTAAAACTGAAACTTTCATATCTGCCCACGAGTAAGCCATGTTGTACAGGGCATCACGGATGTTGTAACCTTTTACATTTGCCTTTGTCCTCGCACCACGTGTGTCTTGAAGGGCGTTACGTTCGTCCTCTAAGACGACAAGCACCTCGTCCAGGTAGCGTTTGATGTACCGACGCTTCAAGGCACTGATAACCCCCTGGTCCATGGGTTGTATCACGGAGGTAGTGTTTGGCGGGAGATATAACACTCGGATACGTCCGTCGGCACTCACTAGTTTATCGGCACTGGGGTGGGCTGGGGCATTATCCAAAAGTAGGATAGCTTTCACATCCTCAGGAGATATCTTGAGGACTTCTTCCTGGAATTTCCGAACTGCTGGCACGAAATGGTGGAATAACCAATGTTCAAATATAGCAGAAGTGAACCAGGCCTTTTTTGAATTGTAGTAGATAAGCGGTAGGTCCAACTCTATGTTAATACCCTTGAAAGCTCTAGGGCGCTTAGCCTTTCCCACAGCAGCTATACGCAGGCGGTGGGAGCCGTTAGCATTTGCACAGACGAGTGCCGAGAGTCTCTCCTTGCCCCTACCATCCTCTTCACCCTTGCGAATCTGGATATTCCTAGGCATCGACCGCCAATACATGCCTGTCTCGTCTCCATTATATACCTGAGTTATAGTTAGGCCTTCATCTTCAATTAATTTCTGCAGCTTGATACGAAAAGGTTCAATACTAGCAGTGTCGGCGTCGCCAGCCTCTCCTCGCACAACTGTATTAAGTAAACCATGGTGGTTCCTAAACCGCCACAGCCACCCATCACTACCTTTGAAATTGGCTACACCTAGGTGATTAGCAAGTTTAGTGGCAGCGGCAAGAATTTCCACCCACGTACATTTAGGCCACTAGAACGTTGTTGTGTATACGACTTCATAACGGCAGCGTCCAGTGAATTGTCTTTCCCAGTACCAGTCTTCATATGCTTCCGTGGGGCACCTTTACCACTTTTGGATGCCGATGCGTCAACACAATAACTGGTAGCATATTTGTTCAACTTCTCCTTGCGGATGTCGGATACCGTCTGCTTCTTGATACCATACTCCTCCTCTATTCTCTTTACACATGTTCCAGCTTCTAATTTCCGTATTATGTCCAGCTTTTGCATCACACTAAAGTTCACACGCTTCCTTTTCTGCTCTTTGGGACCCATTTCGAAGGTAATAAGGCGTATCTATGGCAATAATAAGCACTCACAACTCACGAACGGACAAAATGGCTTGGTCGAGAGGCGGAGACTGACTGAGTGACGCTGCCGCTTGTGTTTTGGCGGGAGACTCGCCGCTCGCTCTGCCACCTAGCGGACAAATCTATCCAGCAACGTACATTCGGTCCGGTCCGGATGGATTGTCCGCCTACGGACAGAGTCCGTTGTATCCGAAATCCGTTGTATCGGGGTCCGTTAAATCGAGGGTCGAGTGTATTTGTTAATGGTTTAACACCTTACGAGCGGCCTAGGCGGTAATTTATATGTACCGCCCAGCGGGGTGTTTTTACCCTAAATAGGGTTGTTTACGTGATCATTTTCATGCCTAAATAAGACCCAGAGCGTAAAACAAGTATCTATCCCTGAAAGGGCATAAACAGAGATTTCCAATGACACCCCAACCATCCTTGTACGATCGCTGGTTCTCTTGCAACGATCGCGCAACACGAGTGCAAAAACCATGTAATTAGGTAGTTTCCCTACATAATTCCCTGTGTAGCGAGTGCGTGAGGGTGGGGGAGGGTGGGATTCATGTCAGTAGGTCCGCCGCGGTGGTCTGGAGCAGTCATACGCTTGCAACTCTCCTCCCACCACTTATCTCTCTCTCTCAGCAACATTACGTGGTGAAAATGGCACACAACACAAGTTGTGAACCGCCACTTAGTCCATATTTATTTCACACGACATAAGTTGCGCGCCGCCAAAGAAGTCTTAATGATATCTGGTAGGTAATATAGGGTTTTATTTAGCAAGAAATCCGGAAAAAAGGGGCAAAATTGGTGGGCGCAGACCCATATAGAATTATCTCCATATAAGCTGTTATTCCTATAGCGCGAATTTCTACTGTGCGACGGGCACTGCCGCCCAAATAGTCTCATTATAGGAGGATGGACTGTACATACATCTATCTATCTATCTATTGCCGGACGCCATGATCCCCGAAGGGGTGGCCACGAACGAAACACCCCCATGCACCTGTGTCCCCAGTCAGCCGACGCCCCTCCAGCACTGCCTTCAGTCATATACTTCTTCACTCCATCCTTTCACCTCTCTCTCGGTTTACATTACCCTCTCTGTCCTTTTACCTCACTTGCGTAGACCCTCTTAGTCATTCTCTTGCTTCCCATACGTTCCATATGGCCGAACCATCTCAAGGTGTTCCTTTTCACACTTTCCAGCACATCTACATCCACACCACACCTCTCTCTTACTTCCTCATTCGTCTGTCTATCCCTCCATGTAACTCTGCATGCACTTCTCAAGTAACTCATTTCCACCCCTCTCACTCTTTGTCTGAGTCTCTCCACCAACGTTCATGCTTTGCTTCCGTAAGTCAATGTCAGGATTACCACACTGTCATGCAAGGACTTCTTTACTTCCATGCTGACCACCCTATTTCTTGTAACTGCTTTCAGCGTTCCTACAACCCTCTTTTCCTGTTACACCCTCTCCCGCACTTCTTCATCCATACAACCTCACCTCATGCTCTGTGGCTGCACCCCTTTCAAAAACCCTAACCTTGCTCTTCCCCACATTTACCTTCAGATTCCGTTTTTTGCACACTATTCCAAACATATTTACCAGACCCTGCAACTCCCATTCACTATCGCTCATCAGAACTGTATCCTTGGCAAAAAGCAGTACAGGTAGCTTTCACTCGTTTCCCTTCTTTATCAGCGGTACACCAACATCCACTGCTCTACCTTGTATTTCTTTCATGACTCCATCTATATATATATTAAAAAAACATGGGGACATGACACACCCCTGTTTCAACCCAACATTAAGATCAAAGAACTCGCTCTGCTTATTCTCCACACGTACTAACCACTTTGCACCCTCATACATGCTCTTCGCTGCTTTCAGCAACTTGCCATCTACTCCGTATATTCTCAGTACTTTCCAAATACCTTCTCTATCCACTCTGTCATAGGCCTTCTCCAAGTCCATAAAGACAACATACAGTTTTTGTTGCTTCTCCAGATATTTCTCCACAACACATTTCAGGGCAAAAATCAGATCTACGCATCCTCTTCTCTTCCTAAACCCGCCCTGCTCGTCACCTATCCATTTCTCTGTTCTTGCTCTCACTCTCTCAATCACTACCCTACTGTACACCTTCCCTACTACACTTAGAAGACATATTCCCCAGTGGTTACCACATACTCCTCTTTCTCCTTTACCCTTATACAGGGAGACTATTATGCCTGTCTTCCAGTCATCAGGTGCACTCCCCTTCTCCCATGCTAGTTTACACATTTTCCATACCCATTTGATCACTATCTCACCACCATACCTCAGCATTTCCCCACACACTCCATCTATTCCCGATGCTTTCCCCACCTTTACTCTTTTCATGGCTTCACACCTCCTGATCCCCCACCTCCTCTCCACTACTTCTCTTCTTCTCCCTCCCATATCCCATCTAACTATGTTTGCTGGTGCTTCATTCCTTACATTCAGCAATTCGTTGAAGTACTCCCTCCATCTTTCGACTCTCTCTTACTTCTCGGCTAACACTCGCCCATTCGTATCTTTCACACCCTTTCTATTTCCCTTGCTACCTTCCCTTACTGTCTTGACCTCTTTCCAGAACAGTTTCTTACACTCCCTCCATTTTACACTCAGATTCCTTTCAAATTCCTCATCTGCTCTTCTCTAACTTTCCTTCACTACTCTCTTTTTCTCCAAGTATCTCGATCGCTCTTTTCCGTCTCTTCAAATCTTCATTTCCTTTACTACCCAAACACTCTCTATACGCTTTTGTCTTGTCTTCAAACAGCTATATTTGCCTCTTCAGTCCATCATGCTGTACCCTTCACTCCCTCCCTCTTTTCCTTACTCACACACCTCCTCACATGCTGCACATATCTCTTCCTTAAACACTTTCTTCACCTCCTTCATACCCTCCAGGTCAAACCTACCTAGTTGTCTTTCTACTGCTCTCTTGAAACTCTTCCCTGATCTCCTCCTCCTGCGACCTCTCCACTCTCCTCGCCATTCCAATTTCCTCTCGCCTCCTTCCAGCTCTTCTCACCCACTTCTTTTGTCTCCCAGTTTTAGCTACTATCTACATAATGATCAGACAGACCCCCCCACCATACCCCTATACACCCTAGCATCCAGCACAGAATTCTTCATTCGTTCATCCACACATACTGTATACTGTATAATCAATCAGTGCCTTTCGTTCCACCACTGTATAATCTTTCCTCCTCCACACCATTATCCATGTGTACCTGTGTATCATTCTGTGTCGAAAGAAGGTGTTGGCTATCCACAGCCTCTTCTCCACACATACGTTCACAAATGCACTACCATTCTCATTCACCTCTGACGGTACACCTCACCCTCCCACCACTCCATCAACGTTTCAATCACCCACCTTCCCATTCATATCTCCAATCAGAAATATTCTTTCGCTCTTGCCAAACTTATCCAAGCATGCATCAACATGCACCCAGAACTCTTCTTTCTCCCTTACAGTTTTATCCTCTGTCAGAGCACACACAAACACACAACCACTCACGTTTGTATTCCTATACTTTCATTCTCACCCACACGATCCTTGCACCCACAGAACCATAGTCTCTTACATGCTCCTTCTATTTGTTACTTCCAGACAAACACGCACATTCTTTCGCTCCCTCATTCTCACCCACACCCATTCCACACTCTCACTCTCTCACACATGTAGGCCTACCCCTCCATTTGGTCTCAGTCACTCTGCATACATCCAGCCTGGCATTCGCTAACACTTCCAGGACCTCTCTCTCTTCTGTGCTATCATTCAATCCTCTTACATTCCAAGTCGCAATCCTTAGACTGTCCATGATAGGTCG
The DNA here is from genome assembly GCA_032716605.1 of Paralithodes platypus. Classification (NCBI taxonomy): domain Eukaryota; kingdom Metazoa; phylum Arthropoda; class Malacostraca; order Decapoda; family Lithodidae; genus Paralithodes; species Paralithodes platypus. The sequence continues at coordinate 42,923,133 of CM064548.1, read as the reverse complement.
GAGTTCGTCAACATTAGGTCCGTCCACTTCCAAGGCCATTTGTTTGTTATTCATTGCTGTAAAAATATGCACGGGTGGAGGGTCGCAAGCCCACCGACCCAACCTCTTTAGTTGCCTTTTACTACACGCAGGAGGCACGTGGGGCATATTCTACTCCCTTACCCCCAGGGGGTATACATACATACATACATACACACAATTAAAGACCGAATGCTCCACACGGAGTGCGGTTCCGGTCTCAAGTCCTTATAGCGGCGCTCCAGGCAGCCCTATTCAGAGCTGCCTCACTTGTCAGGTTTATTTATTAAAGATTAGATCATAAGGTCTGAACCCACGTCTTTTTTGGCCAGGATGTGGTAGCCTTCAATCGATACTATCTTCATAGTCTGGCAGCAGCAGGAAAAATATGTACTTAAAGTTAGGGATCTGTACTTTGTGTTTGTAGACCTTGAGAAGGCCTTTGATAAAGTGCCCAGAGATGTTGTACAGTGGGCTATGAGAAAAATTGGCCTAGAAGAATGGTTGATGGGTGTGATAATGAAGATGTACGAGGACTCACGAACGGAAGTGAGGTTGAAAAGTGTACCAAGTGAGGAGTTTACAGTTTGTGTTGGAGTCCACCAGGGCTCTGTATTAAGTCCCCTCATCTTTGCTATGGTTCTGGAGGCACTGTCTGGAGATTGTTGAGTTGGACTCCCCTGGGAACTGTTATATGCAGATGATTTATCGTAGATAGTGTGCGTGATGCCGAGGCCAAGTTCAGAAGATGGAGAGAGGGCATGGCAAGTAAGGGATTAATTAATCAATCAATCAATGGTGGCATACACCGTGACAGTGCGCAGCCGAACTCACCCTCCAACTTCACTCCGGAGAATCCCCCGGGTGAGACTCCAGGCATCTACCTGGCCCATATCAAGCATCCAATCTCAAGATTAGTCGACTTGCCTCAGTCATGAGTTGTGTTCCATGCTCTTCCCATAGGCCTCCTCCACTCAGGATTCTCCTCTGTAGAGACCACCTGGTTAGCAGGGTTCACTTCAGGGAGGCAAAGCACATGCCCATATAGCCGAAGTTGGTGTTCACGGACCATGCAATTAGTATATTTTGTATCGATTTCACAGAGAGGTCGCTGATTTGAGATGTAATCGTGCCAGCGATAGCCCATGATCCTGTCAAGAAATTTAGTACAAAAGGAGTTGATGTGTCTTTTCAACTCACTGTTAACCCAAAGTGTGTCGACTTTAATCTTGGAATGTTTTACTGAGCGAATGCGACGTTCCTTCATGAAAATTATAAAAAAAAATACACCAGTGCTGGTGAAATAGAAGCATATGTGATTAGGTGGCATGACTCCTTACCACCACCTCCTCTCTCCCCCTTACATGTGTCTCATCACTCCCATCCCACTCCTCCCTCCCCCCCCTTTTTACCTTAACTTCCCCCTCCTTCTTTATTCTACTTTATCCCTCCCCTTTCCTTCCCACCTCAAATACGCTCAGTCACCCTCCTCTACCTCTCTCCTCACTCATACATGAGCGAGACAACTCTAAAGCGGTCAGTGTCGCGAAATTCTTCAGTAAGAGCAATCCCTTCTCTGTATCCTCCTACTATCTCTATCTTCAATTCAAAGCCAAAGGTGAATGCTGTGTTTACGTATGCAACAGTCTTACTTGCTCTTGTGTTCCCAGCTTTGACTCCTCTGAATTGTCAACTTTCTGGCTTAACCTATCTATCAATTTCTCACTAAATATATGTGTTGCATATCTCTCCCCTAATTCTACTGACTATCCAAAAGTCTTTGACTATCTTACTTCTATAATGGAACACATTGTATCCATCTCTCCCTTCCCTGACATCTCCATCTTAGGAGATTTCAATGTTCATCACCACCAATGGCTCTCCTCTCTTTTCACTGACCAACCTGGTGACCAAGCCTACATCTTTTCTATCCTAAATGACCTAGAACAGTTAGTTCAGCCTAACATTCTTGACTTATTTCTAACCTCTAATCCTTCTGCTTATACAGTACTCTAAATCTTTTTAACGCTAGCGACTGCGAGGTTCTACAGCATTACTTCTTTGATTTCCCATGGAATTATTTTTGCTTCCGTGGCCGGTGACCCTCAGAGAGTGCTGAGCGCATTACTGAGGCAATCCTTTTGTGCATGAATGGGAACATGTAAAGAACTTCATTCTATATAGTGATTTTGTACTTGTCTAGGCCATAATAAATGATTGATTTTTCCTTGTGCATTTTGAGCAAATCACCATCTGGAGTATGCCTCGCCTCATAAGTTAAACAGTATGTATACAGCATTCATGGATTTGAAAAAAGATATGACAAAGTGGATTGCGATATACAGTAGCCTACATACATACATACCACTTATTAACCCTTAATTAGCGGCTCACCACATCGTATTTAATAAAGCTGGACTATGTGGCGGCGCTCGACATAGGTCGAGTGGCAATTTCAGCACGTAATGTTGCTGAGAGAGAGAGACAAGTGGTAGCAGGAGAGTAGCGAGCGTATGACTGCTCCAGACCACCGCGGCGAACATACTGACACGAATCCCAGCTCCCTCCTCCCTCTCTCACTCGCTATATAAGGAATTGTATCGGGAAAGTGGCTAATTACATGCTTTTTGCACTCGCGTTGCACGGTTATTGCAAGAAAACTAGCCATCATAAAAGGATCGTTATGGTGTCATTCGAAAGCTCTGTTTATGCCCTTTCAGGGATAGATACTTGTTTTACGTTCTGGGTCTTATTTAGGCATGAAAATTATCACGTAAACAGCCCTATTTTGGCTAAAAACACCCCGCTGGGCGGTACATATAAATAAACCGCATAGGCCGCTCTTAAGGTGTTAAAATAAACAATTAACTCCCCAACAGTCAGGATACAATATCAGCCATAAATGTAATACCCTCACGGTCAATTTCCAAGGCAAGAGACTGCCCCTTAAGCAAACCTGGCGAGGCATACTCCAGATGATGATTTGCTCAAAATCCACAAGGAAAAACCAATAATTTATTATGGCCTAGACAAGTACAAAATCACTATATCGTATGAAGTTCTTTACATGTTCCCATTCAAGTGACATATGATCAAATATGCAAGATAAAAATATGTTCTGTTCAATGTTTGATTTTTTGTAAAAATATAAGATTTTGATTATTGACTTCAGAGAGTAAGTTTTTCCATTATTAAAACTTGAAATTTTGAACATTTTGATACCAAGAACACTTTGCTTGCTACTATTTTCAACAATTTGTTACCATCTCAACTCTCGTCCTATTATACTTCGAGTCAACCTATGTCCGAAGTCACCCCATTTTACAGTACAGTACTGTACTGTAGCCTACATTTAACCAGCCACTAATGTTTGCTAAAAAAAGCAATCGACTTAGAATTGCAATAATGTATGAATGAACTGCAATTTTATTTAACTTAACCATAACAGCCATACTGTAGCTATATATAGTAGGATACTTATTAAACTAAAAACAAAAACAGTTCATGGAATTATCACAAGTGCAATTTTGAGTTCCTCAAAAATGTAGTACAGTACTGTACTAAGCTTCTATCTATCTATCTATTGCCTGACGCCGTGATCCCCGAAGGGGTGGCCACGAACGAACCGCCCCCATGCACCTCTGTCCCCAGTCAGTCGACGCCCCTCCCCCCAACCAGCACCGCCTTCGTTCATGTACTTCCTCACTCCATCCTTCCACCTCATATTCGGTATACCTCTCCCCCTCTGTCCCTCCACCTCGCTCTCGTACACCCTCTTAGTCATTCTCTCGCTTTCCATACGTTCCATATGGCCGAACCATCTCAAGTTGTTCCTTTTCACACTTTCCAGCACATCTACCTCCACACCACCCTCCTTCTTACTTCCTCATTAGTCTGTCTATCCCTCCATGTTAACTCCGCACGCATCCTTAAGTAATTAATTTCCACTGCTCTCACTCTTGGTCTGAGTCTCTCAACCAACGTCCATGCTTCGCTTCCGTAAGTCAGTGTCGGGATTACCACACTGTCATGCAAGGACTTCTTCACTTCCATACTGACCACCCTATTTCTTGTTACTGCTTTTAGCGTTCCTACAACCCTCTTCCCCTGTTGTACCCTCTCCCGCACCTCTTCATCCATAGTCCCATCTTTACTCAACACTGCCCAGATACTTAAAAGAGTTGACGATCTCCATAGCCTGACCGTTCAGCTTCACCTCACACTCTGTGACTTCACCCCTTTCGAAAACCTTGCTCTTCCCCGTATTTACCTTCAAATTCCGTTTTTCGCACACTGTTCCAAACTCATTTACCAGACCCTGCAACTCCCATTCATTATCACTCATCAGAACTGTATCATCCGCAAACAGCAGTATAGGTAGCTTCCACTCAATTCCCTCCCTTTTCAGCGATACACCAACACCCACTGCTCTTGATAGTATTTCTTTCATAACTCCATCCATATATACAGTAAACAACCACGGGGACATCACACACCCTGTTTCAAACCAACATTCAGGTCAAAGAAACTCGCTCTGCTCACTCTCCACACGTACTGCCGCCTTTGCACCCTCATACATGCTCTTCACTGCTTTCAGCAACTTGCCCTCTACTCCGTATATTCTAAGTACTTTCCACAAACCTTCTCTATCCACTCTGTCATAGGCCTTCTCCAAGTCCATAAAGGCAACATACACCTTTTGTTTTCTTCTCCAGATACTTCTCCACAACACAATTCAGGGTAAAAATCTGATCTACACATCCTCTTCCTTCCTAAAACCTCCCTGCTCGTCGCCTATCCATTTCTCTCCGTTCTCACTCTCACTCTCAATCACTACCTACTGTATACCTTCCTACTACGCTTAGAAGACATATTCCTCGGTGGTTACCACACACTCCCTCTTTCCCCTTTGCCCTTATATAGGGGACTATTATGCCAGTCTTCCAGTCATCGGTGCACTCCCCTTCTCCCATGCTATTTGCACATTTTCCCATACCCATTCTATCACTATCTCACCATACCTCAACATTTCACACTCCATCTGTTCCTGGTGCTTCCCAACTTCACTCATTTCATGGCTTCCCACACTTCTGACCTCCTGATCCCCACCACCTCACCCCCTACTTCTCTTCTTCTGCTTCCCATACCTTATCCAGCTATGTTTGCT